>CM066032.1:734299520-734487797 GCA_033557465.1 Ichthyophis bannanicus | reverse complement strand
ATATGATTATAATCTATACAATCATTTGTCTTCAGTTTGTTTCTCCTTATTTGCATGGGTTGTAAATATGGTGACATCCATCTGATAAATTATGTTTCTTTGTGGTGGTTTATTATTCTGTTTAGTCCATTTTTGATGTGATGGTTATACATTTTATAAAAAGAGTATATTTATTTGTCGTTTTCTATTCAGTGCCCTTTAACCCGCATCGGCGGGGAAAACGTCAGTATTTGAGCGTTCGCTCCTAGTATGCCCTACTCTGTTAGTTAACAGTGCAATAGCACAGAACGCTGGCTCTTGGTAAGCTCATCTTACACTTTCTTTGAACATAATGTGATTTAATGAGATACTCTGATTGGGGGTCCATATGTGTTGACGATGGCCATCTGTTTGCTTTACAATTGTTTGCCAACAGAGCATTTTATTCAGTTTTTTATCTATGCGATTATTTGCCGGTTTAAGTCATTGCCCTTTAACCTGCGCAGGCGGGAAAACGTCATTCCTTGGGCGTCCGTTCTCAGCACATTCCATCGCGCTACTCCAATACTGCAGTAGAGTAGAACGCTGGTCCTTGGCAAGTTCTTCTCTTTTACATTTAATATACAGTATTTAATATTTATTTGTCATTTTTTATTCAGTGCCCTTTAACCCGCACTGGCGGGGAAAACGTTAGTATTTGAGCGTCCGCCCTTAGTGTCCCTACTTCATAGTTAACAGTGCAATAGCACAGAACGCTGGCTCTTGGTAAGTTCATCTTACACTTTCTTTTGAACATAACGCAATTTAATGATATACTCTGAATGTAGGTTCATATGTTTTGATGATGGCCATCTGGTTGCTTTATAGTTATTTTGCCAACAGAGTATTTTTATTCAGTTTTCATTTATGCGATTATTTGCCGGTTTAAGTCATTGCCCTTTAACCTGCACAGGCGGGAAAATGTCATTCCATGGGCGTCAGTTCTCAGCATATCCCATCGCGTTAATCAATACTGCAGTAGTGTAGAACGCTGTTTTTGGCATTTTCTTATTTTTTACAAAAAACACAACGACAAGTTCCTTTGATGGGTCTATAAGTTTGGGACACATCTGGCGATCGTTGTTTCTCCTTTAAACAGTTGAGCACTGCTCGTTACCGCGTTTTCATCTTTATTCATGTGAGTGTCCCCCTGTTTCTGTTGTGTTTTTAAAAAAGAGGCAGGCTTAGTATGTACAAATAAATATTTGTATGATTTCGATTTTAACATTTTTTTATATATATTTTGAGCGTTCGGCCGTTTATTCCCATGTGTGGTTGAGTTCTGCATCTATGGAAATTGGTGCACAATGGCTGCTATTCCTCTAAGAAACTGCCGTGGTGAATTTCTGTAACCCGGTTTTAAAGCAATATACAATGGTACATTTTATATTAAGGAATTTGTTCCTTTTTTCTTTTTTCTGTATCATCATTTTAACTTTCGTGATTAAATATAATTCATAACAGTTTATACCGGTCGCTCATGCACGGTTTTTGCTTGAGTTTTTTATTACTTTGCGATTACTGGCCATTGTTTTTAGATATCAGTTGTCAATACAATAAGCACATTATATAAGCTGCATTTTAAGAATATAATTTTCTGATGTAATTTTTAAGTATATGATGATTTCAAATTTAAGAGTGTCTCCACCTTTTATATTAGGTTTTTATACAATTTTTACATGTTTTTTACATGAGTTTTTCATACAATTTCTATAAGCCCCTTTTTTATATGCGTTTTATGATGGTTTCCTGATTTTTTCCTTTTTATATATTTTACATGCCTTTTTTGTGTCTCTTGAAGTACCTTGATTATTCATATATGTAACTTTTTTATATTACACATGTATACAGTTTTACTTTTATAAGTGGTATTTTTATAAATGTTTTTTATACTATATATGTGAGTTTTTATATATATGTATATTTATTTATGTAATTAATTATTTATTATTAATTGGTTATATATTTGTTAATATGCATTGTTGATGTTTTAGAATTGTATATACTTGGTTTATGAGTATATATTATTTAGTCATTATTTATTTGTTCATTGTCAGCCGTCAGTATCCCATAGGTTCAGTCCGGGATAACATTCAATTTGATCATACTAAGGTATTTATTTACTGTTTGCTTCTCCTCGTCTCTCTTCCGTTTCTTGGTATTTTAAACTATATTATTTCTTAATGTTTATATATTTTACAATATATTTTTATCTATTAGTGTGTTTTCTAATTGACTATTATGAATTAATAGTTTGTCCTTTAGATGTTTTAAGTGAAATTTATGGTTTTATTTATTGTTTTATTTATTATTTCATCAATATTTATTAATTTATTTATTGATGTAATACAATTTTTTTATATTATGTGTTTAACTTATATGTTTATGTTTATTTTTGAGGTGTGTTCTCTAAGACCCCCTGAAGAAGGCCGGTGGCCGAAACGCGTTGGGGCGTAATAAACAAGGTTTACTATATCAGTCCAGGCTCCGCTACTTTGTTTTCTCCAAGAGAAGAAATTCCATCACTGCCGTCTGATTCCTCTCTTCCATTTATATTCCCTTAATACAAAAGTAAGATTAAATTAAAGATTTTCATGTATTATATTTATAGACTGCAAATAAAAATACATCAGTTTGATTTACATCAATAAGTACAGAAGAGTTACAACATAGAGAGTCCTCTTCTTGGGTGTCGTGTATGATACAATGCTTTAGGATATGTTTACTAAAGGGCAAAAAACTAAAAACCCACCTCTTCAGGAAACACTTTGGTAACCCCCTAACTCCCCCTGACAATAATCAAATTCAATCCATACCATAAAAGAATAAAACCTCTTCCCCCTAATCCTGACTCATTCATCCCAATGAGCTCCTCCTATAAAACATTGTCAGTTCTTATTCACCAACATTGTAATATCGTTATGTTAAAGGTTTTCTGCACAAAGTTAACTGCTCTGATCTGTACATGGTTATATTGTTATATGTAACTGGTTCTATTCTTTGTAAACTGCCTTTGATCTATTGGAAAAAGCGCTATAAAAATTCAAATAAATAAATAAATAAGTGTGCCGTTAACATCTGTTATCAGCACCCCTGCTCACTTAACGCTGACAATAATCAAATTCAATTCATACCATAAAAGAATAAAACCTCTTCCCCCTGATCCTAACTCATTCATCCCAATGTGCTCCTCCTATAAAACATTGTCAGTTCTTATTCGCCAACATTGTAATATTGTTATGTTAAAGGTTTTCTGTACAAAGTTAACTGCTATAATCTGCACATAGTTATACTGTTATATGCAACTGGTTCTGTTCTATGTAAACCGCCTTTGATCTCTTAGAAAAAGCGTTATAAAAATTGAAATAAATAAGTGTGCTGTTAATGTATGTTATCGGCACCCTTGCTCATTTAACACTGCAGAAATGACCTATAAAGCTGTAATAACGAAGGTTAGAGGGTCCTGCAGTGTTAAGGGAAAAGGAGCTGGAGAGTGGGTGTTAACAGGGCAGAGAGTAGGCGGTGACAGCAGATGTTCTCTTAACAATGGTTGCACAATCCGGGAAACTACAGACCGGTGAGCCTGACGTCAGTACCGGGAAAAATGGTAGAAACCATCATAAAGAATAAAATTACTCAGCATGTAGATAGTCATGGCCTAATGGGAGACAGCCAACATGGCTTTAGACAAGGAAGATCTTGTCTTACTAATCTGTTATGTTTTTTTGAAGGTGTGAATAAACAGGTGGACAAAGGTGAATCGGTTGATATAGTGTATCTGGACTTTCAGAAAGTCTTTGACAAGGTCCCTTATCAGAGACGTTTGGCAAAACTAAAGAGTCATGGGATAGGAGGCAATGTACTACTGTGGATCAGGAGCTGGTTAAAAGATAGAAAGCAGAGGGTTGGCCTAATGGCCAATTTTCCCAATGGAGAAAGGTGAATAGTGGTGTACCCAGGGATCTGTGCTGGGTCCGCTGCTTTTTGACATATTCATAAATGACCTCGAAAGTGGAATAACGAGTGAGGTTATCAAATTTGCAGATGACACAAAACTATTTAAAGTTGTTAAAACCCAAGAGTATTGTGGAAAATTGCAAGAGGATCTTGATAAATTGGAAGACTGGGCATCAAAATGGCAGATGAAATTTAATGTGGACAAGTGCAAAGTTATGCGCCTAGGGAAGAACGACCCAAACTATGGTTACACGATGCAAGGTTCCACTTTAGGAACCATCACCCAGGAAAAAGATTTAGACGTCATTGTGGATAACATGTTAAAACTCTCGGCCCAGTGTGCAGTGGTGGCCAAGAGAGCAAATAGAATACTAGGTATCATAAGGAAAGGAATGGAAAATAAAACAAAATATATTATAATGCCTCTATATTGTTCCATGGTGAGACTGCACCTTGAATATTGTGTGCAATTCTGGTCACCGTATCTTAAAAAAGATATAGCGTTATTAGAAAAGGTTCAGAGAAGAGCTACCAAAATGGAAAGGCACTATTTTGAGGGGAGAGAGCCTAGTCCAATGTCTGCAATGTGAGCCATATAAAAGGGAACCCAAGACAGTGATAATAGTGCTCCATTAGCAGCAACAGATAGCGGCCAAGTATGAAAAGGTACTATGTTGATGTCGCAAATGGGGCAAAGGAGGTACTATGTGGTTGATGCAGTGGGGGTTGATGCTGCACAAGGCTGCCAAGGAAGTTGCGCAGGGTGCACCTCTGTGATGTTTGTCATGACCCCACAGTGAAAGTGGTAGCACACAGACATGCTGCTGCTGTGGAAAAGGTGATGCACAACCTTAGGGCAGCCCAAAAGTCCCTGGTACCTGAGGTAAAGACCTTGGCCATCCACTCCCCTTCACAGTTGCTGACGTGGCAGTATCAATAAAGTGGGCTGCAAAAATCAGCCACCCTCGAAAATACTGCTGGTATGTCTTTCCACCTCCCCTACTGAGACAGAATCAACTGCAGCTATGGAGGGGGTGTAGCGGTGGCAGTTGTGGGTGTGGCGTGGCTGGGCATGTGTGTTGCTGTCGCAACCATCTGGACCTGGCAGTCTAGGTGCCCATCAAACCTGCATAGTGGATGGGACCTACGCACCACCACCAATGACACCATACTTCCATGTAGCAGACAACAGCACTGTCCCGGCCTTGTGTGTCCGGTGCAATGCAACATTTCCCAAAGTCTGTCTGATGGCAAATATTTCAGTGGCAGGGACATAGAAGCACATGCTGATCCCTCCCCACCGAGGTTGGAGGTAGTAGGATATGTGCCCACATCCTCCATGGAAGGGGACAGGATCGGCAAGGTGTGCACAGCTGCATGGATGCAACATCGGGGAGGCCAACCAGCACTGAACCATTGGGTATGCCACAATGGTAAGTAGGGATGGAACAGCCGGCAGGATGCCCACAATGACTACTGGCACATGGCACTGGAGTAGGTAACCATGTTGCTTGCTTGGGCCTTGGATCAGATGCCCCCCACCCACAAATAGTGAGTGGATATGTGCATGTGGATGGGAAAAATGACACTGTGGAATAAATACTATGCTGTAGGAGAATAGGGCATGTCAGAGACTAAATGCCCACCCAGAACCATCAACTGCCAGATGATAACACTAACTATACATCATTCATAGAGTGCTACAAGGCATACTCAGCAATGTACAAACACATAGGAAGACATTCCCTGCCCGAAGAGCTGCCAATCAAGTGATGACAGACAGTACAATACAAGAGAATTAAGGGTACAATAGGGAGAGGAGACACCAGGGAAACAAGAGAGAAGAATCCAACAGCAGCCCCAAAGAGGTATGCCATCTGCATGGATTTGAAGAGAGAGAGAGATGAGACATGATGTATGTATAGAGGATGCTTGTGCCAGGCAAAAGGAGTGGCACAGTGAAAGGATTGGTGTCTGAAGATGGCAGTAGAAAAACAGGGCATAGAGAGGAGGTAGCCAGAGGAGGAGCAAAGTCCACATGAAGGGATGTAGGGAGAGAAGAGTGAGGAAAGGTAATGAGGGGCAGTAGAAGGGTTGTATTAATAGGTTAGCACACATCACATGCATGAGATGGATATAGAAAGGGATATGGATCTGATATGTCCATCAGCTCTTTCAATTCCCTCCATCCATCACCTCAACTCTGACCTTCCCAGGGGCTCTCTTATCCTGCGTTACAGTGACTCCCATTTTTGACATTGAGGTGCATATCTGGCACCTTAATGCCCTGTGTCCTGTTAGCGCCCGATAGGTGGAACACAGCTACCTTACTACTGGAATGCCTACTACCCACCCCATCCTTTATTGCATAGCAAACCCCCTATCACTACCTTTAACGTTTGCTATCCCATGCTGTCTTAATGACCTTTAGTAAACATACCCCTAAGTTAAAAAAAAAAAGCAGAAATAGGAATTTATACCGTCCTATACTATTCATTACTAGATGAAATACTCAAAGATTTGAAGATTTGAAATTTCTGTCCATATTGTCAAATCTCCCTCCCTCACACTCTCAGCTGTCTCTCTCATTTTCCCATTACTATATAAGAAATGCTATACTGGTTAAGACCAAGGTCCATCAAGTCCAGTATCCTGTATTCAACAGTGGTCAATCCAGGACACAAGTACCTGGCAGGTTCCCAAAAAGGTACACAGATTCCACGATGCTTATCCTGGTGTAAGCAGTGGATTTCCCTGGTCCACCTTAATAATGGTTTAGGGACTTTTCCTCCAGGAACTTGTGCAAACCTTTTTTTAAACCCAGCTACACTAACAGCTTTTATCACATCCTCTGGTAACAAATTCTATAGCTTGATTATACTTTGAGTGAAAAAATATTTTCTCTTATTAGATTTGAATGGGTTACATTGTAGCTTCATTGAATGAGTCCACTAGTCTTCCTACTTTTTTATGGAATAAACAATCAATCTGCATTTACCTGCTCCACTCCATACATTAATTTATAGATCACTATCATATCTGCCCTCAGCCAACTTTTTACCAAGTTGAAGTGCCCTAATCCTTTAAGCCTTTCCTTATAAGGGTATACTACCATCCCCTTTACCATTTCAGTGGCTCTTCTCTGTGCCTTTTCTAATTCTGCTCTATCCTTTTTAAGATATGGTGACCAGAATTGCACACAACATTCAAGGTATGGTCTCATCATAGAACAATACAAGGCATTATAATATCCTTGTTTTTATTCTCCATTCCTTTCCTTATGATTCCTAGGGGTATGTTTACTAAACCGCCTTAACGTCGCAGCGTTGGTATTATTGAGCGATAAGTGATGTTATCGCGTGCTAATGTCACTTAACGTGCGATAACGTGGCTGTGGCGTTAAGGCACACTAACGCTGTGAAATCCAGGTCTGAAGGGTGGAGTAAGGCTTCCCAGAGTGCGGAGAGAAGGGGTCAATGGGCGGAGAGTGGGCGGGGAGAGGCTCCAGGCACACTAATGCTGTGAAATTCGGGTCTGAAAACTAACGCCAGTGAAACCCTCACGTTAGGCACATTTGCAGGAAAGAGAAACCATTTAAGTCAGCAATGTGCAGCAAAGGCAGGGAAACCCAGAAAAAGTGATAGTAGTGATACATGTGCAGGAACCAAAAAGGCAAATAAACAGATAAAATGACCAGAACCACATTTTAAATCCCAAAAACCAAACTAGCCAATAGTGATATTAATGAGAAACATAAAGCAACACTACTGACAAAGCATAAAAAAGAAGAGATCATGTCTGGAAGGGTCTATGCTCTGTACCCCTACAAAGTGAATGATCCCACATTGAAATAGCGGTGATCAGGATTTTTCCCTTTATATTGGTCAGGTTTGTTATGGCGTGCACATGTGCCACAACAGCAGAGTGGGCACGTAGGAAAGGGAAACTGTACAGATGCTGGAAATGGGATACAGAAGGCTACAGGTGGCACATGCTGTGGTGCAGCTGGGGCACAGTGAGGATTAGGTAGATGCCTAGGTGGCACATAGGAATGCTGAAACTGTAGAGCAGCCAGACAGCTACTGATGAGGGTCCAACATGGGCACGAGTGTGTTTCTCACAGTATCACAGGGGATATTACCCAGAAGCTATCCCCAAGGGCACAGAACATTGGCAGGTGGTGCCAGGGGGAAGTGCGCATGTCCATGTAAGTACTCCTACCCGAGAACACACACCATAGGCAGTTGCCTACCTGAACATTGGCTGGCCTGAGACTGCGCACAA
This sequence comes from Ichthyophis bannanicus, assembly GCA_033557465.1. Lineage (NCBI taxonomy): Eukaryota > Metazoa > Chordata > Amphibia > Gymnophiona > Ichthyophiidae > Ichthyophis > Ichthyophis bannanicus. The sequence goes on along the minus strand of CM066032.1, from coordinate 734,479,538 downwards.
CCGGCATAAGGGTATGTCAGCATGGTGGCGGAGGGGTGCTGTTGGCGGAGGGGGCAGCGGCAGCTGGCCACAGCAGACCACAGCCAAGCCCCATTTTGGTGTGTGCCATGCACTGCAACAATCAAGATCTGTCTGACAAACAGTCATGGTATCCCCAGGGAATGATCTGCATCTGTGGCAACAGTGTGGTGCAGTGCACACAGCCAGTATGTTCAGGGTCAAAAGGTCACAGGTTCAAGCCCCAGCTGTGGCTCCTGCAAACCATGTCCCTATATCTTACCCAGTACTAAACCATGGTAATAAACACACCATAAACAACTATAATTTACCCTACAGAGCACAGACACCATAAACATGTGAAATCCCTAGAGCAGAGTTTCCCAACTGCAGTCCTGCAGGGCCAAACACCATTCAGGTATAATGCTGTCCCTACTAAATATGCCTGTGATGCATTTGTATGCCCTGCCCCCAATTTATGCAAATACATATTCATTAGGGACAGCATGAAAACCTGAACCATGTTTGGCCCACCAGAACCAGAGTTGGGAACCTCTGTCCTACAGCAGCAGCCAACAGGCGCACAAACACCCACACCCACAGGCTCCACTATCCAATGGCTCATGGAGAGTCAGGTTGTTGGGCCCTGTGCGGAGCAGCAATGCCATCTTAAACATGGAAACACGTTCCACATATATCAAAAGGTTGCTATGATTAATGTCAGATAACAAATCCTAAGTTAAACACAATTTATTGACAGAGATTCATCATAGCAACCTTTCGGATATCTGTGGAGTGTATTTCAGTGTTTGCGTCTGACAGTGTTTACCACCCCAGAGAGTGATCCTAACAGTATTGAGTACCATAGCAATGCCTGCACTGTGCCCAGGACTGGTGTGGCATCCAGGGCTACCAACCACCTCTATATTTGCACAATGCTGAAATAGATGTGGGAGTGTGTGTCTGTCTATCCAGTGTTTTGTGGCTGCATACACCTTACTGAGCCCACAATGCTTGCACTCTTTCCAGTGTTTGCTTGACAATGTGCATAATGAGAGCAAGGTATTGTGGGTATGGCCTGGACAGGGCGGCCTGGGCAGGCTGCATCTGCACAGGGCAATGGCTGGGACATTGTAGTGCTCGACCACCACCTGCACGGACAGGGTGGCCACAGCATTTCATGCTGGGGGGGGGGGGTGTCACTCTCACCCTGAAAGAGCAGTGACCATGGCATGGCTAGGTACCCCCATATTGTTCTACAGTATTTCTCTCAAGTGATATTTATGAGTTCCCTTTTCTGGGGTCCAATCACTGACATACCTGTGTGGTGTGTGTGTGCTGACATCCCAGTTTTGGGTGCACAGAGTTCTTCCAGAAATATGTGCTAGCTAGCAGACTTTCTGCAGTTTGCATCTGTATGGCTGCACCACCTTGCAGGGTGCAGCATGTGTACACTGACTGCCCTCTGCTTGTGAATGTCAGATTGTAGTTGGGGGGGGGGGGGCAGCTGAGCTGAGTGGGCTCACTTGTCTGCCAGTGGCCGTGGCCATGTCCCAAATGTAAATCTGCAGCAGCTGTCTGTTTGTCACCAGGACTGGGGTTGCTGGTCTGTTGGAGGGCAGATCATGTCCCCTCCTGACCCAAGAGGGTGGTTTGCTAACTACATTGTCATCATGTGAGCCCTGCCACACCCCTGCGCTTCAAACAGGTGACCATAGCAAGCACAGTGGATATGCACTATGCTGTATGCATCACGGTTCACAAGGGCCAGACATGACTGGCAACTATAAATGGACACAGAGCTCGCCTACAGGTGTCTGCAATAAATACCTGGCATACAATGGCACTGATGGAGATATGCAGCAAAGCTCATCTCAACCAACCCAGGTACTGCGGACCTGGTGCTGGCCACTCCACCTCACCCTCAGGGTGAACACAGAACATGCACATTGGCATGGCCTGTGGGTACTCTATGCCAGTAACATGCATAGTCATTCCCCCCACTAAGCTGACGTGCTGTAGAGGAGCATACCCCATCCGGTGAGCAGATGTAGACTGCTGTTCTGCATGTGAATTGCATTATGGGTACTGTTGGTTCTATCCTATCCTGGTAGCCACAGCAGACAGTTTTATGGTGACGTGCACTCTTTCTGTAGCCAGCCATTGGTGCACTAGCTCCCAAAGTGATACAGCACAATGGTTAATGCAATGACTTTAATAGCAGAGGTCATGGGTTGGATTCCTCTCTGTTCCTCCTTTTTTTTCTTTTATGACTGTCCTACACAACTATGGGGTATGTTTACTAAACTCCGTTGCTGTGCGGGTCCCCGTTAGTGTGCGTGTGCCATATAAGGAGTGGGCGGTTCAGGCAGAAAAAAGAAAAAAACCCGACCGTACGTGTGTGCGTCAAGCTAATGTGCGGGGCCCACATTAGCGCATGGGAAGGCTAAGCGGGGCAATGCTGCACAACCAAACAACAGAGCCGTAGTACAAGGGTGAAAACACTGACCTATGGTGAAGGGGCCATGGGTTCAAACCCCCATTGCGCTCAAAGAAAAAGACCAGCTGAGGCATCAACTTTTATGGGCAAAAGTGGTGTAGGAGGCATATTGATTATGGGCGGCAGAAGGCGGCGCACTCTTTTTTTATACGGCATGATGCGGCGCACTGTTCATTGTGGGCAGCAGATGGCGGCGCGCTGTTAAGGTTGGGCAGCAGAGGGCGGCGCGCTGATAAAATTGGGCAACAGAAGGCGGCGAGCCGGTGGGCAGAAGGCGGCGCGTTGATGTGTGAGGGGGCAGCCCAATAGTGGGTGGGATAAGTGGCGCGCTGATGTGCAAATAACAGGAATGGAGCCATAGCACAATGGTTAAGACACTGACCACTCGTGCAGGCATCATGGGTTCAATTCCCCACAGTGCCCATTGAAGACAGCTGGCTAAGGCATTATTGTAAGGGGCATGCCCATGTTGGGCGGCAGAAGGCAGCGCGCTGTTAATTTTGTGCGCCACAAGACGGCGCGCCGATGGCTACAAGGCTGCGCGCTGCTACTCAAACACAGGACCAGAGCCACAGCACAATGGTGAAGACACTGAGCAATGGTGCAGTGACCAGGGGTTCAATCTCTCACAATGGCCAGTGAAAAAGGCTAGCTGAGCCAGTATGTTATATGTTGTGGAGTGCTGTAGGAGGCTTTTTAATTTTATTTTGTGATAACTACTAGCAAACGCACTCTCACAGCATATTAATATAAGGCGGCCCATAAGGCACATGTTACAGTGCACCGTCCGCTGAGGCACCCTAGAATGTCCCCTATAGGGCAGCATGTATGTTGCGACACAGGATAATGTATAGTGCACCCTATATGGCTGGCAACCGTAATGTGCCCTATGTTGTTGTTGTTAAGTGCCGTCGAGTCGGAGTCGACTCATGGCGACCCTCTGGATAGCTATCCTAAATTGTGTTCGGTCTTCAGTCAGGCGGCTCATTGTTGACAGACTGGTACCCGTAGCTGCTGTTATTGTATCAATCCATCTCATTGCTGGCCTTCCTCTTTTGCGTTGACCTTCTATCTTGCCAAGCATGATGTCTTTCTCTAATGATCTCTCTCTTCGCATGATGTGTCCGAAGTATGAAAGTCGAAGTCTTGTCATCTGAGCTTCTAAAGAAAGCTTAGGTTTGATCTCCTCTAGTACCGACTAGTTTGTTCTTCGGGCAGTCCATGGTATACACAGTATTCGCCGCCAGCACCATAATTCAAAGGCATCAATTTTCTTCCTGTCTGTCTTTTTCACTGTCCAGCTTTCACATCCATATGATGTTATTGGAAATACCATGGCTTGAACAAGTCGAATCTTTGTATGGAGAGAGACATCTCTGCTCTTGAGAATCTTATCTAGGTCTTTCATAGCCATTCTGCCAAGAGCAATGCGTCGTCTGATTTCTTGACTGCTTGTTGCTTCTTTATTGATAGTTGATCCAAGTAGGTTAAAGTTGTTCACGATTTCAATTTCTTCTCCTTCAACGATGAACCTGTTGATTATGCCAGTTGTCATGATCTTTGTCTTCTTTACATTAAGGTGCAGGCCCATTTTGAGACTATGTTCTTTGATTGTGAGAAGCAAATGTTTCAGATCATCTTCACTTTCAGCCAGTAATGTGGTATCATCAGCATAGCGAAGGTTGTTGATGAGTCTTCCACCAATCTTCACACCTCTGTGGTCTTCATACAGTCCTGCTTCTCTGATGATTTGTTCTGCATATAAATTAAACAGGTAGGGGGAAAGTATGCAGCCTTGTCTTACACCTTTGCTTATTTTAAACCATTCTGTTTCTCCTTGTTCCGTTCGAACTGTTGCTTCTTGATCAATGTACAGATTGCGCAAGAGAACGATCAGGTGTTCTGGTATACCCATGCTTCTTAACGTGGCCCAGAGTTTCTCATGGTTTACACAGTCAAAAGCCTTGCTATAGTCGATAAAGCACAAATAGATATCCTTTTGGTATTCTTTAGTCTTTTCAAGGATCCATCTCACATCCGCAATGATGTCTCTCGTTCCTCGTCCTTTCCTGAACCCTGCTTGCACTTCAGGTAGTTCTTGTTCTAGGTATGGCTGTAGTCTCTTTTGAATAATCTTCAGTAGAATCTTGCTGGCATGTGGGATCAGAGCGATTGTGCGATAATTTCCACAGTCAGTTGGATCACCTTTCTTTAGTATTGGTATAAACACAGATCTTTTCCAGTCAGTTGGCCATGATGTTGTCTTCCATATTTCTTGGCAGAGCCTTGTAAGTACGGTAACAGCTGCATCAGATTGCTGCAATACCTCTATGGGAATGCCATCAATGCCTGGTGCTTTGTTCTTTGATAAGGCTTTCAATGCTGCTTCAACTTCTTCTTTCATCACCAATGGTTCCTGATCATAAGGTATAGGTTGAAACGGCTGTTGGTCCACTTGATCTTTATCATATAAAAACTCTGTATATTCCTTCCACCTTTTCTTGATCTTCTCAGCATCATTCAACATAGAACCTTGAGCATCTTGTAACATTCCAATTCGAGGCTGGAACTTTTTCTTTAGCTCTCGCAGCTTTAGGAAAGCCGATCTTGTTCTTCCTCTAATAGTTTCTGCTTCTATTTCCTTGCAAGTGTCATTGTAGTACTTTTCCTTGTCCTGTCTTGCTGCACGTTGGAAATCTCTGTTGAGTTCTGAGATTGTCTTTCTTTCTCCTTTGGCTTTAGCTTCTCTGCGTTTCTGGGCAATTTTCAGAGTTTCTTCCGTCATCCATTTTGGCCGTTTTTGCTTTTTCACCTTTTGTAGAGACTTCTCGCTTTCTTCCAGCACAACCTTCTTGACGTCATTCCATAACTCTTCCGGAGCTCTGTCATTTGTATCTAAAGCAGCAAATCGATTTTGCAGGCAGTCTTTAAATTCCAGTGGTATATTCTCAAGGTCATATTTTGCTGCATTCATGAGTGGTTTGCTCTTTTTCAACTTTAGCTTGAGTTTGCATACTAGTAGTTGATGATCTGTACCACAGTCAGCTCCAGGTTTTGTCTTTGTTGATGTTACAGAGCTTTTCCATCGTTGACTTCCACAGATGTAGTCAATTTGATTTTTATACAATCCATTGGGTGAAGTCCATGTGTACAGTCGCCGCTTGTGTTGCTGGAAGAAGGTGTTTGAGATGAATAGATCATTGGTCTTGCAGAATTCTATCAATCTTTCTCCAGCTTCATTTCTGTTGCCAAGTCCATATTTTCCAACTACTTTGCCTTCTTCTTTGTTGCCAACTTTTGCGTTCCAGTCACCCATGACTATCAGGATATCCTGTTTGCATGTTCTGTCAATTTCAGCTTGTACTTGTTCATAAAACTCTTCAATTTCATTCTCTTCTGCAGCTGTTGTTGGGGCATATACTTGAATTATAGTTGTGTTGATAGGCATTCCTCGTAGACGAATAGAGATTAAGCGTTCGCTGACTGCATTGTATTTCATTACAGTTCTTGCAAGTTTCTTCTTTATTATAAATGCAACACCATTTCTTCTTTGTCTTTCATTTCCAGCATAGTAGACCATGTGATCATCTGATGCAAAGTGCCCGATGCCAGTCCATTTCAGTTCGCTGACACCCAACAGATCAAGTTGTACACGTTCCATTTCATTCTTGACCACCTCCAACTTCCCTTGGTTCATGCTTCGTACGTTCCATGTTCCAATGTGTAAGACATCTTTACAGCTTCTGACTCTCATTTCATGCGCAGCTACATCAGCAGTCAGACTTCCCGAGGGCTTTGATCCAACCACATCATAAATGCTGGCTTTACTCTGAAAAGTCTTCAGCTCTTCCCCAGTAGCTAGTTGAGTGCCTTCTGACCTGGGAGTCTCATCTTCCAGCACCATAGCACAATTTGTTTTGTTGTAACTATCCATTGGGTTTTCATGGCAAGATACAGAAGTAGATTGCCGGGCCTTCCTTCCGCGCAGTTTAAGTTTGGTGTTGTTGCCGTTGTCACAGAAATGTGATCCTCCGCCGTCAACACTATCCCATTCTGCTGCTGCCCAGATGGGTGGTTTGTCTTCGTCTGGCACCTCAGCTGAGACCTGTCCATCTTGGGAGACCCTGCCAGTAGTTAAACTACCGATAGTTTAGCTCTCAGCATCACTGATGCACGCAAGCCCTCACAGCACGACAAGCTGCAAACCAAGTGAGAGATGTGCCCTATAGGGCGCCCCATAAAGCACCCTCAGAGGCACCTTTTGGGTACAGTACGCTGAGGGTGTTATTGCTGGCAGCAACATATGTACAGTAAATTAAAATAACTCTTTGGACTCCCCTATCACAGAACCCCACTGTGGGTTTGAACCCATGACATTTGGCTGCACAGACAGTGACGCAACCATTGGGCTACAGCTCTATAGCTGTAAGCAATCCCTGGCTGGCTGCAGATAGCCTGTACGTCACCTCACTGACAGCTGCTGTTGTGAACCACCCGTACCCATGATGCACTGCACATGCAAATCAGCTGTCCACGATTGAACACAGGATGGGAAATGCACCCCTAAAGCTCCCCGGCCTGGTAGGGGGAAGTGTCCGTGTGCACCCACACAGCACCTCGGCCTGCTAGGGTGTCCTGAGTGGGTGGACAAACGGCAAAGAGTAGCTAAACACCATCACATTGTGTGGTTACTGTGCTCACCCTGAGTGTGAGATGTTGCGCCCAGGACCAGGTCCACAACACCAGACATGGCTGAATGTGGCCATGTCAGAGCTCCAAAGCAGCAATAACCTGTGGAATAGGTAGGTGCTGCATAAACATTTTGGAGATCTCTGTCTGGCCCAGCCAGGAGGGTGGCCCCCCCATCAACCCCAGCCCTGCTAGAGAACAGACACCCCACAGGGCAGTCCAAGCAGCTCCACACACAATATCAGACAGACATTAGGCCTGGATATTCACAGATACACCCCCACCACCATCTGATATTCACCTGCAGCAAGCCATCAGCCACTGCAAGGCACTCCATCACAACACATACCAGCTGTGAACAGTCTGCTGGCTAGTCCTGATGGACATGCATGCACCCACAACTGGGGTGACAGCACACACAGGCAGATAAATCCATGAAGAGGCCCCCACAGGACACCCATACATATCACATGGGAGAATCACAATATAGCACTATGGAGGTGCCTAGCCATGCTGCCATCACTGCACACTCAGGGTGAGAGTGATCTCCCAGCAGCACATACAGAGGTCACCCTGTCTGTGTAGGTGGTGGCCAGGCACTACCATGCCCCTGCCAGTGCCCTATGCCCTGTGCAGCTGCATCCTGGTCAGTCCACTCTGTCTGAGATATACCCATGGTCCCTTGCTACTCATTATGCACATTGGCAGGCCAATACTGGCAACAGTGTTGGCAGTGTGGGCTGTGGAAGGGGCTTGCAGCCAACACCCACTGTATAGACAGACACACAATTCCACACCTATGCCATCATGGTGCTACTATTGAGGAGGTAATTAGCCTTGCCCACCAAACCAGTGCTGGGCACGCCAAGGCATGGATATGCTACACAGTACTGCTGGGGGTCACTCCCCAGGGTGGTAAACACCGTCAGAGGCAAGGGCTGGAGCACGCACTGCAAACACCGAACAGATTGTTCGGATGGGGTCAACTAGCAGTATGTGCGTAACGTATGGATATCTATCTGCCAGTACTCCTAGCAAGCGTCTCAGAGCTGTGTACCGTATACCTCAGGTGTAGGGTGACATTGTTAAGGTATGCAGGTGCTAGTATTGGGAGATGCATGCAGGGTCCAATGTTCTGCCTCTCCAGGAGACATTGGCCAATGGGGCCTGTGGGTGTGGGTGTGGGTGTGGCTGCCCCTGTTGGCTGCTGCTTTACGGCAAAGATTCCCAACTCCAGTCCAGGTTTGCATCACACTGTTCAGGTTTTCCTGCTGTTCCTCATGAATATGCATGAGCTACATCTACATGCCATGGGGGTGGTGCATAGATATACAGCACAGACATTTGTATGAGTGGCAGCATGGACCCTGACTGGTATGTGGCCCACCAGGACTGCATTTGGGAGATTCTGCTCTAGGTACTGCCCCTGTACATGGTGTCTGTGCTCAGTGGGGTAAAAGATAGACGTAGTACCATTGCATATGTCCTCGCCACGAAAGGTTTGTCCTTACTATCACTGTGTAGTTGTGGGAAAAATATGTGGGCAGGATTGGTGGTAGCCCCAGCTGAGCTTTGAACCTGTGACCTTCTGTTCTTGCATGCACTGTCTGTGTGCACTGCACCACTGTGTAGCCACAGGTTGGTTGGATTCCCTGGAACATCCATGCCTGTGGATCCGGCAGGGCCTGTCTGTTGCAGTGGACTGTGCCAGCCTGCACACGGCTAGACCTCTGTCTTCTGTGGCTACCAGCCACTGCCCCCTGCACCACATGCTGGCATGAGCTTCTCTCAGGAAAAGCAGATGACCTGATTGCAATGTGGCAGTACGGGACTGCATTTGGGGGACTTGGCTGTAGGTAATGCCCATTGTTGTGGTGTGTGTGCGGTGTTGGGTAACATATGGGTGTTTCCCCCATGCTTATGTTCCCTGCAATACAGGGGTGTCTGCGCTATCTTTGTTTAGTGGTGGGTAAAACATAGGGACTGGGCTGGCAAGTGCCCCAGCTGGGATTTGAACCTCTGGCCCTCTAGTTCTAGAGGTAATGGCTCTATCCACTGCACCACACTATGGCCACAGAGACAGTGCAGCCCCTGGAGGTAGTAAACCTGGCAGGATGGAGTCACAAACCCTGCTGTACGCATTTTTACTGTGGGCACATGCACCCTGTCTGGTGACAAACGTGCACATAAACCCCAGAAATGACCACGGCAAATGGGGGACACAATATCACCACACTGGGCAACAGTGATATTACTGGGCAACCATAGAAGACACTCCCAGGAAAGCTCCAACAATAAGAAAATGTTTTTGGAAGAGTCTCCGCTCCGTACACCTTTCCAAAAAACATTTCTTTTTGCTGGAGCTTTCCTGGGTGTGTTTGTTGGTTTTGCCCATTACTAGAACTGTTCCCCAGCTAAATTACTATTTTTACAATTGTTGTTGTGGTCCTTTTCTATTTTTATTTCCACTTTTGGGCTGTGCACATGTATCACACTGCTCACGTTTTGCAGGTTTCCCAGGTTTTGCTGTACATTGCTGACGGAAATGGTTTCTCTTCCCTTTAAATGCATTCTACCGCGAGTGATTCACTCGCGCTATTTTTTTTTGGAAATTCACCACCGATAATGTGTGGGGCGCCTCTCCCCTCCCCTTCCCCGCCCATTAACCCCTTCTCTCTGCCCCTCCGGGGCCTTCCTCCGCCCTCCGTTAGCCTTTCCACGCCTCTATCGGACATTTGCGGGCCCGTACTTGTGCGGCACCCGTTACTGTGACGCGCAAGTGTGCGGGGCTTCATCGCACGTTTGCGAGGCGTTTAAGAGCACTTAAGTGCTGCTTTTAGTGCGCTATTTTGCGGCACGCAAATTAGCACTTTTTAGTAAACATGCCCCTATGTTTCATTCGTGTAACACTAAACCAAAATAGAGTAAAAAATGTTTATGAGCTAATGTGTAAGTGTATTTTTTGTAGGAAGATCAGCCCTGAGGATCAACTTAGCCTCTCGTAGCTGTAACTTCCATTTTACTTGGTTTTATTTAAACCACTCAATAGACCCTCCACGGAGCCACTAATAAGGTAAAAACACCACAGTGAGATGTCACCTACACCAAAATCAAAAAATTTTTAAAAAAGAATTTGTTGATGTATGTAAAGCAAAAAGTGGTGCTCATCTGAACCGCCATCCCTCCGCCTTTAATACATCTTCACGGGAGAGCAGTCAGTGACCACGAAATGTCCATTCCCACTTTTCATGACATGGTCAACAGCAGCAGTTACTAAAGTACACAGCACTGCGTTTCGGGCAAATATACAATTTCCACGCCCTGTATCAACGCTTGAACGAACTGCCAAGAAATGTGTAACCCAGCCGATGCATGCTCATTAATGAGCATGCGTCGGCATCTTGGAGAGGTAGAGAGCCTTTTAACTGAGCTCACTGATGGATCACACTCATGACCACTGCATTAGCAGGCAATGTATTAACCAGTGTGCTACACCTCTGTTGCTGTGATTGCAGGTCAGCGCGCCTAATTAAGGCTAACACGTGTTAACGTGCCACGGCTCCCTTTAACGCGCGATAACGGACTTTATCGGGTGATAACCCAAAATGCTGTCTTAAGACCGGAACGGCCACTCCTTATATGGCATCCTTCACATTATCGCTTCAACTAGCGCCTGGAACATTAAGACGGTTTAGTAAACATACCACCTAGTATTCTATTTGCTTTCTTGTCTGCCATTGCACACTGGGAAGAGGGTTTCAACATATTGTCCACAATGTTGTCTTTTCCTGGGTGATGGTTCCTAATGTGGAACTTTTCATTGTGTAACTGTAGTTTAGATTATCCTTCCCTAAGTGCATTAAATTTAATCTGCCATTTGGACATCCACTCTTCCAGTTTATCAAGGTCTTCTTGCAATTTTTCACATCCTTTTGTGTTTTAACAACTTTGAATTATTTTGTGTCATCTGCAAATTTGATCACCTCACTTGTTATTCCCATTTCCAGGTCATTTATGAATATGTTAAAAAGTAACAGACCCAGCACAGATTCCTGTGGTACTACATTCTTCCCCTTTCTTCATTGAGGAAGTTGGCCATTTAGCCCTACCCTCTGCTTTCTATCTTTTAACCAATTCCAGATCCACAATAGTACACTGCCTCCTATCCCATGACTTTTTAATTTTGCCAAGAGTCTCCTATGAGGGACCTTGTTAAAGTCTTTCAGAAAATCCAGATACACTATATCAACCAGCCCACCTTTAAAGGTATAACAGATTAGTAAAACAAGACCTTCCTTGGCTAAATCCATGTTGACTTTCTCCCATTCAACCATGACTATCTACATGTTCAGTAATTTTATTCTTTATAATGGTTTCTTTATTCTTTATTCTTTCCCTTATCAGTTTCTCCCTCTCCATCCTCTCACCATTTTCTCTCCCTCCTTCTCCACTCTGTTTCTCCCCCCCCCCCAACTGTTGCTCTCTTTCCAAGATACATAGAGATCTATCGGTCTCTCTCTCTCTCTCTTTCTATCCTTCTCTAGCCACTCCATCAATCTCTCTTTTCCAGCTCCCATCCCTTCTTCTTTTTTCCACAACTTACCTCTATCCCAACAGTCTTGATTTATCCCTCTTCCTCCATCCAATAGTCTCCTTTTCTCTCTCCCAAATGCTCGCTAGTCTTTCAATCTCCCTCTCTCTCTCATGCTGGTGAAGTCTCTTTCACTCTCTCTTTCTCTCCTACCCACCAGTCTCTCTCTCTTTCGCTCTCTCTCTCTCTTTCTCTTCCACAACTACTATTCTCTCTCTCTCCATATTTTCCATCTCCACAATTCTTTCTCTTTCTTCTTCTCTTCCACATCTCCACTGGTATCTCCTTCATGTGTTCCACCCCCAGGGTCAGCCTGTCCACTAGGTCTACTAAGCGGCCGCCTATAGCGGCAGATGTCTGTGGGTGGCACAATGCCCATGGCAGGCCAGGTGCTTCAGCTAACATAGTCTGCCACTTTTTATCCCCCCCCCCCCAACAGGAAGGTGTGTCAGAGGTGAGGTCAGAAGCGGCAGACTATGTGTGCTGTAAGTCCAGAGAGCAGAGAAAAGCATGGCCACACCAACTGATGTTGCCAAAAACCAATTAATTAAATACAATTTGTTTTTTGGCAATGTCAGTTGGTGGGACTGTGCTTTTATCCACTCTTTATGGACTTGCTTGTATGATTATTGATTTTTTCATCTGTTCTTCTTTTTTCTTATGTGTGCTGTAACACAAGTCCTGCGACACTGCACCAACCCTCCCTCCATCCCGCCGATTGAATCGGCAGCAGGGGTGGCAGATCGGCGGAGGCAGGTGGTGCAGCAGGTTTAGGCTGGTCTGGGAAGGGCAGCACGTCTGGGGCTTCTTGCTGGGGTGGCAGAAACCCATGGGCCTGCCCATCTCACCCCATCACTATTTTTCTCTTTCTCTCTCTTTTTCCTTCCCCCCTCCCCCATATAATGTGTAACAAATTTTCAAAGAAAATCTTTATGCATAGTTTCCCTTTGAAAATTTGCTAAAGTTCGTCTGATTCACAAGTACTCACAAACTTTTTCCTATTTTATATGTGGGTAGGATTAGGTGCCAGAAACTCTACATAACTGAGATGATCTGCATGTGGAAATTTGCAAACCCTTTGATCTAGCTGGTTGACTTTTAATTAGATCTGCTGGATGAACTAGCAATCGGGGGGGGGGGGGGGGTACAGTTTTAAGTGTACTTTTAGCAAGAAAATACCTTATAGTCTGGTCATGTTTGTCCACTTGTCTGTCTATCCTATCTGTCTGTGACTCCCATAAGTGCAGCAGTCCAGCCAATGAAATCTGAGGGCTTTGTGCCAGCAGAAAGCAAAGGATATTGAGCTCTTGGAGCTTCTGGTCAGACCCAGGCATCTGCTTGATCAGAGGGAGCAGGTGTCAGACAGTGCAATTGCAAGACAAAGTCAGTGCCAACATGCAGAGTTCTGTAGCCAGCGAACAGCCAGAAGTGTAGAAAGCACATGACTTTCATCTGTACACTCCCTGGGTGTACAACCTTTTCAATTTATTGGTTTCATTTGTGTTCTCTTAGGTCTGGGAATCCATTTTATTCCTATATTTTTGGAATTGACAAGATTTATTTATTGACCACTTCAGAAATGAAGAAAGACTTTTTGAGTAGGCACCAGTAAACTATGTTGTCCGGTGCAAATTTTCTTGTCCATTTTACATATAAATGATTTCCTATGTAATAATAAACACTGTTCTTTCTGACACCTGTTGATTGACATTTTTCAAAGAGGCTGCCTAGGTATGGGCATAAGTTATACCAATTTTCTGATGGAAAGTATGTCTTAGAAAATTATCCCTGAAAGTACATGCATGTATTTTCACCTGACCTTTGGCATGCACAAAATTCCCGGTTTTACGTGCATACATGCACACTTTCGAAAGTATGTCTGTAAGTCTAAACTCTGTTGCAGAAAATGTCAGGGAAACCAATCTGAATACAAAATATGTATGCGTATATTTATATACTTACACTGGGTAATGTTATAAAAGGCCGTTTTTGCATGCAAGATGCTGTTTTACCTGCAGAAATACTTTTAAAGGTTACCTCACTGGTGCTGATCCAAGAGTCCAGAGAACTCCACAGGTAGACAAGTGAGGAGGTTATGAAGGGGAGAGGTTGAAACACTGGAATATCAGGTACTGAAAAGGCTCTTAAGATCCAGGAAACCAAGAGAAGTTCAGAGAGAGTCCAAAGGAAAAGAATGAAGGTCTCCTGTATATAAAAAGAAGAAAAGGAAAGGATTTGACCCCAGTTCTGAAGGACTGTACATGCATACTGAAGCATTGCCTTGGAAGCTGAATTTTGTTTGCTTTTTAAATGCATTTTAAGTTGTTATTCAGTAATGACTTTTATTTCAGAACACTATTCCAAAGGTGTGGAGTGGCTTTTTGGTTAAGAGTAGTACACCTTGCATCTTGGAGTTGAATAATCCATCACCCCATCAAAGAATCCATGTCAAGTTTTCACAGAAGCTCAGGGGAGGGGAACCTAGAACCCTGCGGTTCCTCTATCCTTGGGAACACCAAGAAGAGGGGATTACACAAGAATGCAAATTTTAAAATGAATTTGAAATCTAATAGTCAGTCTGTCCCATCATTTACAACTGGTGATCATGTTTGCAGCAGTGCTTTGCAGTAATTGTAACTGCACAAACTGTTTCTTGGGAAGTCTGAGATACAACAATTTGCAATAATCGGAACAAGACAGGCCCATGTTATTTTTTGCATTAACAGTTAGTGCATGTTAATGACACCTACATTAGCTGCAAGGCATAGTCACCACCCATTCCCTATACCCCAATATTTATTTCTGTTTAGGTGCTTAACACAGCAGTTAACACAGTGCATTAAAAGGTTCTTTTCCCCTCCATGTTAACAGTTAATTTTAGACATCTAACATGGTTTTGTAAGTAGGCTACTCAGTCTCTTAGACCTGAAGGAGATTCTTGCCTGGCTGAAGGTGTTACTGTTCCATTGTCCCAGGCCGAACTGCTTATTTAAAGTGGCATATGGTATGTTTCTAGATTTACTGTTAGTCCAAAACAGCACTCATACATGCAGATATGCCAGCAGGAACCAAGGGGTGATGTGGAATCAGTCTATGGCACAACTCAGTCGTAGGTGCAAAAAGGTGTGATTTAATTTCTTCTAGGATAACTTCCTGTTCACCAACATGATTGTGTTTCATCGATAATGACTTCCTCAGGGGTGTCTAACTCAAAATATACAAACATGAATAATGTCAATAAAATCATACACAGACACATATATCAACAACAGTATCTCATCAAAACAAATATGAGTATTGTAAAAGGGGGTGCTTGTTATGAAGGTACCACCATCTTGGCAAGTATGCCAATTAACTGTCTTGCAAAGGATTGTGGTTATTGAAGTCCATTCACACAAAGCTTGCCTTTTTAAATAATGAAAATTCTTGTAGTTGGTCGAGTGTAGACAAAATTAGAGTTTATTTATGGGGTAATTATCCCCCACACAGATATGCTTGTTAACACCATCCAGAACTTCTCGAGGGGTTTATTCAACACAAATTAAGGCAACTGAAATAACTTGTGCAAATAAGAATCAAAGTCCTTTATGGAACAGAAAGGCTTCTTTCAGCCACTGCTAATAAACTCCTTAGCCATGCTGGGGAAAAACAAATAAAAGAGGGAAACTTCTTTTTGCAAAAACAATGCTCACTTTCTCCATACAGAAAAGAACTTTTTAAACCTATGTGTGCACGGCTTGTGCTGTGCTCTCCTCTACCAGCAGGTGACAATTAACTGCAATCAGTAGCTTGGTTTCAGCACACCTACAAAACCTTCCCAAAAGCTTTTTCATTCAACAAAACTTTATGGGAAGCTAATATTTAGAATGTTTCCTTTTGATGTTTGCTCTGATATTTAGGATTTTCCTAAAATAACAACTTACTCAAAGAACAGTCCATATAATTATCCTCTGTATCAGATATTGAACCTTGCTCTTGAAATTGCATTGACTCTGTTTCTCCGTCTGACTCAGAGGGCTTTAGGAACTGAACTCTACACGGAGAAAAACTGTTTCCCTGCTGTTTGCCCTGCTCAAAGCTAGAGAAAAGTTCACAGTTCCTACCTGAATCCAGGCAAGGGTCAGGCTGCTTCTTCTGGTATTCTGGCCAGTATGCAATAGAGCTTCTGTGTCCTGTTCTCCAGTTAGTATCTCTGGACCTCAGGATCCTTTCTCCAGATGTCCTCCAAGAGGTATTTGGACTCCTTTCCTCCTTAGCTACAACAGACCTCTTCCTAGGTGTTGCTTGAGAGTCCCTGGCTGGGAATCTACAGACCTCTGGCTTTTTCCAGTCCTCTGAATCTTTCCCCCAGGTATCTCTCCAGGCATAGATACTTTTCTGAGCTCCTCTCTTGGACCGTCTGCTTCCTTGTCCTTGTTCCTTCAGGTTCCGGTTGTTCTTCCTTCTGTTCTCGGACTTTGTCTCTGTCTCCTCCTCCTTCTGTCTCCCTGAAGATTCCCCTTTAGTTTTAAAGGGCTTAGATTGCAACTCCACCCTTGCATTCTTCAGGTGTTGTGGATTAAGCATTCTTCTAGAGGCTGTTTGATTAGGGATGACATAATGCTTTCTTTGATTAGACACATGCTTTTCCACTCTAGCTTCCCTAGGGACTTTCTGCATACAGGTGCATTCTGGAACATGTAGTCTTTTAGGGAAACAAGCTGTCTTATTTCTATAACCTGCCAGCACAGGTCCCTTGATCAGAGTAAATTCTCCTCTATTGTCATTACTCCCTGAGCTTTGATAAGCTTCCTTATCACAGTATATATGTTTAAAAATAATAATCAAGGAGGGATATTCAGCAGCAGCAGCAGCTAGCATTTTTAAAGTGGCTAGCCGTCACTGCTGAACTTTAACCCTGGGTATTCAATACTGGGGCCATGTCCAGCCACTGGTATAGAATATACGGGTTAGCCACAGAACCCCATTGCTAATGAAGCAGCAGTGATAATGAGCCGCTGCACAGTTAGCTTCTGTGGCTAAAGTAAGGCCAGGAGTTGCTGCCCCTTACTTACCTGTGTGTTCCTAACTACTCAGCTTTTAAACTAGATTATAGGGGAAAGCCGACAGTCGCCCAAGAGCGGATGGTTCGGAAGAATGTATCCTTGAAGGATACTACCAAAAGCAGAGAGGTTCCAAAAAAGAGTAAAGTAGCCCAAATGCCCTCGAGTATGGAGCAGACAGAGCTTAAAGATCCCAAATTACCCATGTCTACCAATAGCCAAATTAATATGAATAAAATACAGTCTCTAAAATGCTTGTATGCAAATGCTAGAAGTCTAAAAAATAAGATGGGAGAGTTAGAATATATAGCACTAAATGAGAGGTTAAATATGATTGGAATATCAGAGACATGGTGGAAGGAGGACAACCAGTGGGACACTGTGATACCTGGGTACAAACTATATCGTAATGATAGAGCTGATCAAATTGGTGGAGGGGTTGCACTCTATGTTAGAGAGGGCATTGAGTCAGAAAGGATTAAAGTTTTGCAGGAAACAAAATTTGCTGTAGAATCTCTATGGATTGAAATTCCATGTAAAAAGGGGAAGGTGATGGCAGTGGGGGTGTACTATCGACACCCGGGCCAGAATGAAAAAATGGATGATGAAATGCTCAAAGAATTCAAGGAAGCTAACAAAAGTTACAGCGCAGTAATAATAATGGGTGATTTCAATTACCGCGGTATCGACTGGGTCAGTGTCACGGCAGGACATGCTAGGGAGATAAAGTTCCTAGATGACATAAATGACTGTTTCTTGGAGCAGCTGGTTCATGAACTGACCAGAGGGGAAGCCATATTAGACCTGGTCCTTAGTAGAACACCAGATCTAGTGCAAGAGATAAGGGTGTTGGGGCCACTTGGCAATAGTGATCATAGCATGATCGCCTTTGATTTAATTAGTGGAGGAGGGATAGTACGGAAATCCACAGTACTACATTTTAACTTTCAAAAGGGAGACTATGATAAAATGAGGAAAATAGTTAAGAAAAAACTAAAAGGAGCAGTTGCAAATGTTAAAGATTTACATCAAGCTTGGGTGTTGTTGAAAAATACTATCTTGGCAGCACAGACCAGCTGTATTCCACGCATTAAGAAAAGTGGAAGGAAGTCCAAAAAACTGCCAGCATGGTTTAAAGGTGAGGTCAGAGAGGCTGTTGTTGCCAAAAAAACATTCTTCAGGAAATGGAAAAAAGAGCCAAATGACGAAACCTGGAAACAGCACAAGCACTGGCAAATCAAATGCAAGGCATTGATAAAGCAGGCAAAGGGAGAATTTGAAAAGAAGCTTGCTGCGGAAGCAAAAACGTGAAATAAAGATTTTTTCAAGTACATTCGTAGCAAAAAACCTGTGAGAGAGTCAGTTGGTCCATTAGATGATAGAGGAGTTAAAGGGGCACTAAGAGGAGACAAGGCGATAGCGGAGAGACTGAATGAATTCTTTGCTTCGGTCTTTACTGAGGAAGATGTAGGGATGTTACCCATGACTGAAGTGGTATTTAAAGGTACGGAAGAATTGAAGGAAACATCGATACATCAGGAAGATGTATTACAACTATTAGATAAACTGAAGAGTAGCAAATCACCTGGGCCGGATGATATACATCCAAGGGTGTTGAAAGAACTGAAATATGAGATTGCAGACCTACTATTAGTAATCTGTGTACTATCATTAAAATCATCTCTAATACCTGAAGATTGGAGGATCGCCAATGTGACACCAATTTTTAAAAAGGGTTCCAGGGGTGATCCGGGAAACTACAGACCGGTGAGCCTGACGTCAGTACCGGGAAAAATGGTAGAAACCATCATAAAGAATAAAATTACTCAGCATTTAGATAGTCATGGCCTAATGGGAGACAGCCAACATGGCTTTAGACAAGGAAGATCTTGTCTTACTAATCTGTTATGTTTTTTTGAAAGTGTGAATAAACAGGTGGATAAAGGTGAGTTGGTTGATATAGTGTATCTGGACTTAGAGAAAGCCTTTGACAAGGTCCCTCATCAGAGACTTTTGGCAAAACTAAAGAGTCATGGGATAGGAGGCAGTGTACTACTGTGGATCAAGAACTGGTTAAAAGATAGAAAGCAGAGGGTTGGGCTAAATGGCCAATTTTCCCAATGGAGAAAGGTGAATAGTGGTGCACCCCAGTGATCTGTGCTGGGTTCGCTGCTTTTTGACATATTCATAAATGACCTGGAAAGTGGAATAACGAGTGAGGTTATCAAATTTGCAGATGACACAAAACTATTTAAAGTTGTTAAAACCCAAGAGGATTGTGGAAAATTGCAAGAGGATCTTGATAAATTAGAAGACTGGGCATCAAAATGGCAGATGAAATTTAATGTGGACAAGTGCAAAGTTATGCACCTAGGGAAGAACAACCCAAACTATGGTTACACAATGCAAGGTTCCACATTAGGAACCACTACCCAGGAAAAAGATTTAGGTGTCATTGTGGATAACATGTTAAAACCCTCGGCCCAGTGTGCAGCGACAGCAAAGAGAGCAAATAGAATGCTAGGTATCATAAGGAAAGGAATGGAAAATAAAACAAAAGATATTATAATGCCTCTATATCGTTCCACGGTGAGACCGCACCTTGAATATTGTGTGCAATTCTGGTCGTCGTATCTTAAAAAGGATATAGAGTTATTAGAAAAGGTTCAGAGAAGAGCCACCAAAATGGTTAAGGGGATGGAAGGATACTCCTATGAAGAAAGGCTAAAAAGGTTAAGGCTCTTTAACCTGGAAAAGAGACGGCTGAGGGAAGATATGATAGAAGTCTATAAATTAATGAACGGAGTGGAACGGGTAAACGTAGATCGATTGTTTACGTTATCAGAATATAGAAAGACTAGGGGACATGCAATGAAGCTACAGGGTAAACTATTTAAGACTAATAAAAGAAAATATTTTTTCACTCAACGTGTAATCAAATTCTGGAATTTGTTACCGGAGTATGTAGTAAAGGCTGTTAGTGTAGCTAGGTTTAAAAAAGGTTTGGACAAGTTCCTGGAGGAAAGTTCCATAAACCATTATTAAGAAGGGACCCAGGATATCAATGCTTGACCTAGTACAAGCATTGCGGAACCTGTGTCTTTTGGGGAAACTGCTAGATACGTATGACCTAGATTGGCCACTGTTGGAAACAGGATACTGGGCTTGATGGACCTTGGTCTGACCCAGTATGGCATATCTTATGTTCCTATGTTCTTATGTTCTCAGTATCGCCTCTGCCCAGTTAGCAATGGGTTCAGGCCCTGAACACTCTCAACATGCTCAGATGCTAACCGGTTAGCATCGAAGCATGTAATGACGGCACCTGCAGATATTCAGCATCAATAACCATGTTAGTGCCGCTCAATTTACATGGTCTGCAGGTCTGAGTTGATAGCGTGTGGACTCAAATTAACTTTATTGAAAAATAATATGATATATGATATGTGATTAATTTGAAAACTGGAACCAAGATAATAGTAGTGCTGTGCTTTGTTATTTGTTATAGCAAATCCAAAAACTTACAAACATAACGTCAAGGAACTGGGAACCCCAGATATTGGCAGCTGCAAATAAAACTCCAAAAGAAGAAGGCTTTGTTATGACAAGGCCACAATTTACCCTGCTTTAAAAACTAGCCTGATTTGGGAGGGGGGGGGGTGAAGGGGAGGGTTAGGAGCGAGATGGTGACATGAATGAATACAGAGTTGTGAGCTCCGAGGGTTTTCAGTTTTGTACTCTCCGAGGTTGCTCGCGACCTAATGGGAAGGAACAAGGAAAAATCTTGCTTTTACTTGGCATGCCTGGTACCACTAGTCAGCAACCTTCAGATATTTCATCTTGCCTGACTGAGAATTCTATGAGTGACTAGGTGCTTGATGTGGGAAGGCCTGTCCCGAATGAGTATCTCGGGTTTATACTCACCCCCAAGCAGCATAAGACTCCAAGATGGCCTTGATGTGAGGCAGCAGTGAGTGTGAGTGAGACTGACTGAGTTAAAAGGTGTCAAACAGTTTCTGCTACTTGGACCCTGCTAGATGTGTTGTCCTCCTCCCCTCATGGTGATGGTGGTATAGAGGGGTACAGAATGTTGTTTTTGGTGAGTAGAACTGGCCTGATTTTCCTCTCAAGGATTAGTGGTGGAAGGAGTTTTGTCACCAATTTTGGGTCCAGCATTACTTAATTGTTCTGAAAGACTTAGGGATATGTTTACTAAAGGGCACTATTTGCACTGCTGCGACATTATTGCGTGATAAGTGATGTTATTGTGCCATAATGGTGCTTTACCAGGCTAAGACATCATGTATCGTGCGATAACGCGGGCAGCGGTGGAAACGAGTGCTGAGGGCAGAGAATGGCTCCCTGGAGGGCGGTGGAAGGCTCCCTAGGAGCAGAGAGACGGGTTAAATGGGCGGAGAGTAGGCGTGGAGTGGCTCCCTGCACACTAACGCCGTGAAATTCAGCTCATAAAATTTGCGCGAGTGAAACCCTCGCGCTAGGCACATTTGCAGGAAAGAGAAACCATTTCTGTCAGCAATGTACAGCAAAGCCGGGGAAACCAAAAAAAAGTGATAGTTGTGATACATGTGCATGGAACAAAAAGGCAAATAAACATTGAAAATGACTTGAACAAAATTTAAAATCAACATAACCAAGCTGGCCAATAGTGATATTAATGGGAAACATAAAAAAACACTACTGAGAAAGCTCAAAATAAAAGATATTAATTTTTGGAAGGGTCTATGCTTTGTCCCCCTACAAGGTGAATCATCCCACATTGAAATAGCGCTGATCAGGGTTTCCTCCTCTTATTGGACAGGTGTCTCATGTGCCGCAACATCAGGGTGGGCATGTCAGAAAGGGCAACTGTACAGATGCTGGAAAATGGGATACAGAGGGCTGCAGGCAGCAGATGCTGTGGTGCCGCTGGGGCACAGTGCGGACTAGGCAGATGCCCAGGTGGCACATAGGAATGCTGAAACTGTACAGCAGCCAGACAGCAACTGATGAGGGCCCAACATGGGCATGAGTGTGATGCACACAGTCAGGCATAGAGAGAGCTAGATACTCTTGCTATTCCAACACAGTAAGGCAAGAGATATGGATGAGCACAAGTGCCTTTATTGGGTCCCCTACGCGTTTCGGCCTAAGCCTTCCTCAGGGGGATATAAAGGCACAGCTGGAAAAGAGTCAAGTTTTGTTCTAAATAGCCTGTGGATTCGTCACTTTATTGTAATACTGAACTTGACCAAATGCTGTATGAGAAATGCTCGAAAAGAGAAAGAAAAACGCTCTTCCAAGAACAATGTGTTGCCACAATTCTAAAGAATTAGAATTTAGAATTGTGGCAACACATTGTTCTTTGTGCTCATCCATATCTCTTGCCTTACTGTGTCTGTGATTCACACAGTGTCACAGGGGATAGTACCCAGCAGGTACCCCCAAGAGCACAGATCATTGGCAGGCGGTGGTGGTGGGGGAAGCGTGGACATCTATGCAGGCACCCCTACCTCAGATCCCGCACCATAGGCAGCTGCCTACCGGCACACTGGATGGCTTGAGACTGCGCACCACCAGCATATGGGCATGTCAGCATGGTGGCAGAGGGGTACTGGTGGTGTAGGGGGCAGTGGCATCTGCCCACAGCAGACCATGGCCTATCCCTGATTAGGTGGGCGCCATGCACTGCAACAGACAGGCTCTGACAAACAGTCATGGTATCCCCAGGGAATGAACAGTCCCTGTGGCAACAGTGTGGTGCAGTACACACTGCCAGTGTGTTCTAGGAGTGGAAAGTCACAGGTTCAAGTCCAAGCTGTGGCTCCCACCAATCCAGTCCCCATATTTTACCCAGTACTAAACCGTGGTAATAAATAGGGAACCTTTATTGCAGATAACATAAACATGCCTGGAACGCCTATATTTTACCCTACAGAGCACAGACACCATAGACATGTGCAATACCTAGAGCAGAGTTTCCCAAAAGCAGTCCTGGAGTGCCAAAAATTATTCAGATTTCATGCTGCCTCTAATAAAGATGCCTGTGCTGCATATCTTTGTGCCGCCCCCATGGTATGCAAATGCATCACATGCATATTCATTAGGGACAGCATGAAAACCCGAACAGTGTTTGGCCCACCAGGACCGGATTTGGGAACCTCTGCCCCAGAGCAGTGGCCAACTGGGGCAGAAACACCCGCACCCACAGGCTCCATCATCCAAAGCCTCATGGAGAGGCAGGATGTTGGGCCCTGCATGCAGCAGTATCTCCCAATACTAGCACTTCCATACCTTAGCAATGCCACCCTAAACCTGGGAATACGTTACACATATATCAAAAGGTTGCTATGATTAATGGCAGATAGCAATTCCCAGGTTAAGCACAATTTGCTGATTGAGCTGCATCATAGCATCCTTTCTGATGTCTGTGGAGTGTGTTTCAGTTCTGGTTTCTGACAGTGTTAACCACCCCGGGGAGTGACCCCAACAGTATTGCGTACCATAGCCATGCCTGCACTGTGCCCAGGACTGTTGCGGTGGCCAGGGCTGCCAAAAGCCGCTTTATTTGCACAATGCTGGCATAGGTGTGGGAGTGTGTGTCTGTCCATCCAGTGTGTGGTGGCTGCCAACACCTTACTCAGCCAACACTGCTTGCACTGTTTCCAGTGTTAGCTTGCCAATGTGCATAATGAGGAGCAAGGTACTCTGGGTATAGCCCGGACAAGGTGGCCTGGGCAGGATGCATCTGCACAGAGCACAGGGCAATGGCTGGCACATTGTAGTACCCGGCCACCACCTGCACGGACAGGGTGCCTACAGCATGTTATACTGGGAGGTCACTCTCACCCTGATTGAACAGTGACCATGGCATGGCTAGGTTCCCCCATAGTGTAATTATAGCATTTTTCTCAAATGTAATGTATGGGTTCTGTTTTCTGGGACCCAATCATTGATGTATGAGGTTGGTGGGTGTGCACACATCTTTTCCAGGAACATGCCCTATGGATTAGCTAGCAGATTGTCTGCAGTTATATGTGTATGGCTGGAACACCTTGCAGGGTGCAGTGGCTGGAGCCTCACTGTGCTTGTTGCTGGAGAATGTCAGATGGTGGTTGGGGCAGCTCAGTATTTCCAGGCCTACTGTCTGTCTGCCATTGCTTTATGGATGTGTACACATCTGTATTGACTGCCCTGTAGGGTGTCTGTCCCCCAGCAGGACTGGGGTTGGTGGTCCCCTCCTCTACTGTCACCATTGCAGGGATGTAGAATGTGGATCTGTTGGTGGGAGATCCTGTTTCCCACCTTGAGCCACAGAGGGTGGGGTGGGTTGGGTGGTGGTACATAATCTGCCTATAGGTCCAAACACCCCCCTTTACTTACATAATGTGACCATGGCACCAACAGAGGATATATGCTATTCTAGGTGCATTATAGCCCATAAGGGCTAGATGTGTCTGCAGGAACTACCTAACACACACACACACTAGCACTGACAGAGGGCCTGCAGCATAACCAAATACAAGAAAGGTGCTGTGGACCTGGTGCAGGGCGCCCAACCTCTCCCTCAAGGTGAGCACAGTAACCGCACAATGTGACGATCTGTAGCTACTCTGTGCCAGTAACACACACGGTCAGTACCCCCTACCAGGCTGTTGTGCTGTGGGGGTGCACATGGTCAGTTCCCCCTACCAGGCTGAGCTGCTGTGGGGGGTGCATACCCCAGCTTGTGATCATCTGTAGACTGCTGATTTGCATGTGCAGTGCATCATGGGTACGGGTGGGTTAACCCTATCCAGGTAACCACAGAAGACAGTTTGTGTGGTGACCTGCAATCCTACTGTAACCAGACAGGGGTTTGCTAGTAGCTGTAGCCCACTGGTTACTTCACTGCCTGTGGAGGCAGAGGTCATGGGTTTGATCCCACAGTAGGATTGTTTGATGGGGCTGTCCGAGGCATTTTGTTTTTCTAATTTAAATTAGTGCTGCCAGCAAAAACACACTCACACTGCTGTAACCTTAAGGTGCCCCCTAGGGCGCCCCATAAAGTGCATTATAATGTACCCTCTGGAGTGCCTTATAGGGCGCATTATGCGGCACCTTAGGTTACGGTACTGTGAGGGTGTGTTTGCTGGCAGCACTAATTTAAATTATAAAGAAAATGCCTCAAACAGCACTGATCTAAACCGCCTTGATTAATAAGATAAGGCGGTTTAGAAATACTGTTAAATAAAATAAATAAATAAATGGCAAAGCCTCAGACAGCCTCATTCATTAGGCTCACTGGGGGATCAAACTCATGACCCCTGTGCCATCAACCTGTGTATTAACCATTGTGCTACACCTCTGCTGCTGTGCTTGTAGGTCAGTACGCCTACTTAAGGCTAACGCGCGTGGCTCACTTTCGCCCAATAATGAGCGTGGTGTACTTTATCGTGCGATGAGGCACGCAAGCCCGGAATGCCCACTCCTTTTATGGCATCCTTCACATTATTGCTGGGCGCACGTTAGCACGGTTTAGTAAACATGCCCCTTAGTTGCTGCGTTTATGGTAGAGGTGGTGAAAGCTAATATATGGATGGAGAAATCTTGGACTCATCGATTGGATCAAGTTATCGAACGTGTTAATTTGATGCAGGTCGAAAGCAATGTGCAGGTAGAGACTTTGGGGTGGTAAGGAGAAAAATTTGACTTAGTGGAAGAAATGGCAGAATTAAAAGCTTATAATGTTTCCCCTATAAAAGATCAAGAAACTTTGCATTAAGCATGTGCAGGGTAAAAGAAAGTCTGGCTAATCTTCATCTAAAATAAAGTTTTAGCGATTTTCATGTGGCTTTTTTTTAATGTTTTTGTGCATATTCATCTCAGTTGCATACCTTCTATGCACACTGCAGTTTTTTTGTGCAAAGCACTTGTAAACATATTAATTCATATGAATATTTTCCTTCAACATAGACTTCTCCAGTTACACAGAGAGAAAGAAGTGGAAATATTTTTCATTCCATTGAGAGTCACAAGCCCAGGGCTGGCCCAACCATTAGGCAAACTTGGTATCCATCTAGGGCAGAAGCTTCGGAGGGGAGGGGGCACCAAAGAAGGTATGAATAAATAAGTAGATAAAGGTGAGCCTTTGACATAATCCCTCATGAGAGATTCTTAGAGAAATTAAAAACTCATGAGATTTTCTCAGTGGAGAAAGGTGAATAGTGGAGTACCCCAGGGCAATGTTCCCTCTAATTTTCTGTGTGCGCATAAAATATCAGCTGTGTGCAGCTTTTGAATGAAGGTTAAATTTTTGTGCGCCACATAACGACACTCGGAGTTATATACTTTAAACTTTGACTACACATCAGAATACAGTATGTACACCACATTGATTTTAATCAAATTAAATGAAAATAGATGATTACTAAATGAAAAGGGAAATTTCTAGTAATTACAATCATAACTTTTAAATTTTAAGATGTCTGTGTTGTTTTCTATCAGAATCAGAGCCGTAATTTTTGTGCGCTCTGTTGTAAAGTATGTGCGCTCGCTTGGCGAGGTGTGTGCGCGCACACACGTGCACAGCTTAGAGGGAACAGTGCCCCAAGGATCTGTGCTGGGCTCGCTGCTATTTAACATATTCATAAATAATCTGGAAAGGGGAATGAGTGAGGTGATCAAATTGTTAGATGATACTAAATTATTCTAAGTTGTTAAATCACAAGAGGAATGTAAAAAATAGCAAGAGGACCTTGAGAAATTGGGAGACTGGGCATCAAATGACAGATGAAATTTAATGTAGACAAGTGCAAAATTATGTACTTAGAGAAGAACAATCCAAAGTATGTTACATTATGTACAGTTCCACATTAGGAACCACGACCCAGAAAAAGGAACTAGGCATCATCATGGATAATACATTGAAACGCTCTGCTCAGTGTGCAGAAAGAAAATAAAGGACAGCAATGGAGAATAAAATCAAGGATATTATAATGCCTTTATATTGCACCATGGTGTAGCCACACCTCAAATATTGTGTCATCATATCTTAAAAAGGATATAGCAGAATTAGAAAAGGTGCAGGAAAGAGTGACCAAAAAGATAAAAGGGATGGAAGGATACCCCTAAGAGGAAAGGCTTAAAAGATTAGGACTCTTCAACTTGGAAAAGAGATGGCTGAAGAGAGATATAATAGAGGTCTTTAAAATAATTAATGATGTGAAATGGGTACACGTAGTTTGATTGTTTCCTCCTTCCAAAAGTGAAAAGACTAGAGGACATGCAATAAAGTTACAAGACTAAATGGAGAAAATGTATTTGCTCAATGCATAATCAAACTCTGGAATTCGTTGTATGTTCTTTTTAAGTAGTGTAGCATTTGTGTATACACAATGAAATGCTTAAAAAATGTAAAATAGTCAATGTACAACAAAAATCTTAATGAAAAATATTTCCCACTTTGAGCATAGTTTTATAACACATCACCTAGGTTAGGAGACAAGTATTGTCTATTTGAAGCCTATTTTACAAAGGCACATAAGCGCCTTTGGGGTATGTTTACTAAGATCCCGGAATTGTGCGGGCCCCGTTAGTGTGCCTGTGCCATATAAGGAGTGGGCGGTTCAGGCAGAAAAAATAAAAAAACTGGGAGTAAGCGATCGCACATTTGCACGGCGCTATTGTGCGCCGTGCACAATAGTGCGTGGGAAGGCTAAGTGGCGCCCTGATGTACACACACACGAAGGAACAGAGCCATAGTACAATGGTTAAGACCCTGACTGCTGGTGCAGCTGTCATGGGTTTAATTCCCCATTGTGCACAACAAAAAGGGCTGGTTGAGGCATTAACTTTAATGGTAAAAGTGCTTTAGGAGGCATATTAATTTTGGGCAGCATAAGGCTGTGCACTGTTAATTTTGGGCGGCATAAGGCAGCACACTGTTGGGTGGCATAAGGCGGTGCACTGTTGGGCGGCATAAGGTGGTGCACTGTTAATCTTGGGCGGCATAAGGCGGTGCACTGTTGGGCGGCATAAGGCAGTGCACTGTTAATCTTGGGCGGCATAAGGCGGTGCACTGTTGGGCGGCATAAGGCGGTACACTGTTAATCTCGGGCGGCATAAGGCGGTGCACTGTTAAGTTTGGGCAGCATAAGGCGGTGCGCCAATACCCAAACACAGGAACAGAGCCACAGCACAATGGTTAAGACACTGACCAATGGTGTAGGGATCAGGGGTTCAATCCCCCACAGTGCCCAATGAAGAAGGCTTACTAAGGTAGTGTGTATTATGGGGATGAGTGCTGTAGGGGGCAATTTATTTTTATTTCAGTTATCACTACTAGCAAACACACTCACAAAGCATGTTAACATAAGGCGGCCCATAAGGCACATGTTAAAGTTCACTGTCCGCCAAGGCTGTCCCTAGAATGTCCCCTCTATAGGGCACCATATATGTTGCGTCACAGGATAATGTATAGTGCACCTTATATGGATGGCAACCATAAGGTGCTCTATAGGGCGGTTTATAAAGCACCCTCAGAGGCACCTTATGGGTACAGTATGCTGAGGGTGTTATTGCTGGCATCAACATATGTACATTAAATTTAAAAAATGCGTTGGACAACCCTATCAAATAACCCCACTGTGGGTTTGAACCCATGATCTCTGGTTTTACAGGCAGTGAAGTAACCATTGGGCTACAGCTGCCAGCAAGCCCCCAGCTAGCTGCAGAGAGCCTTCATGTCACCACACAGTCTGCTGTGGTAACCAGGATAGGGTTAGGCCACCCGTACCCATGATGCACTGCACATGCAAATCAGTTGTCCACAGATGAACACAAGATGGGGAATGCACCCCAACAGCTCCCCGGCCTGGTAGGGGGAAGTGTCCATGTGCACCCACAGAGCACCTCGGCCTGGTAGGGGGTACTGACCGGGTGTTTTACTGGCACAGAATAGCTACACACCGTCACATTGTGCGGGTACTGTGCTCACCCTGAGGGTGCGCGATGAGGCGCCCAGGACCAGGTCCACAACACCTTCCATGGCTGAAAGAGGCCATGCCAGAGCTCCAAAGCAGTATTAATTTGTGAGATAGGTAGTTTCTGCAGGAACACCTTGGGCATCTCTGTCTGTCTCAGTCAGGGGACCCCCAGGTGGGCCATGCACCACCATTCCCCCCCCCCCCCCAGCTGCAGGCAAAAAACAGGGTTTCCTATCAACAGATCCACATTCTACCTCCCTGCAATTGTGGCAGTAGAGTGGACCATCAACCCCAGTACTGCTGGGGAACAGACACCCTACAGGGCATCCAAAGCAGCTCTATACACATCCATAACACAATATCAGACAGACATTAGGCCTGGATATTCTAAGCTGCACCCCACCACTATCAGATATTCTCCTGCAGCAAGCCTTCAGCTGCTACACCCTGCAAGGCACTCCATCAAGACACATACCAGCTGAGAACAGTCTGCTAGTTAGTCCTAGTGGAAATGCATGCACCCAGAACTGGGATGGCAGCACACACAAGCAGATAAGTCAGTGACTGGACCCCAAAGAAAACCCACAAATATCACATAAGAGAAATACTATCTACCACTATGGGGGTGCCTAGCCATGCTGTCGTCACTGCACAGTCAGGGTGGAGTGAAACCCCAGCAGCACATACAGAGGTCACCCTGTCTGTGTAGATGGTGGCCGGCCACTACAATGTCCCTGCCAGTGCCCTATGCCCTGTGCAGATGCATCCTGGCCAGCCCACCCTGTCTGGGCTATACCCATGGTACCTTGCTGCTCATTATGCACATTTTTTATTTATTTATTTATTTATTTTCTTCTATACCGCCCCTTCCAGCGATCAAGGGCGGTTTACATGAAACTTAACAATTGTACACAGTTGTATACATTTACATTAAACAATCGGAGTCAACTATTTACATTGAACGGTTAGGTACAACTATTTACATTGAACAATAAACTTCAACTTTATGAGGTGTTGATAATACAAACAACTATTAATTATTTACATTGGAAATTTACAGTGGTTGAGTGTTGTGTGTAGGGCATGTGTAGGGCATGTGTTGTGTGTAGGGCATGTGTCGTTAGGTGTTGGAATTTATTTCTTTTTATGTCATAAGTCGGGGTGTTTGTGGGGGCAGGGAGGAGGGGAGGGAGAGTTATTTAGTTTTGAGTATGGGGGTTTTAGTGAGTGTAGGGGTATGGTTGTTATGGAGGTCTTGGCAGGCCATTACTGGCAACAGTGCTGGCAGTGTGGGTTGTGGAAGGTGTTTGCAGCCTACACACACTGTATAGACAGACACACACTCCCACACGTATGCCAGCATTGTGTTACTATAGAGGGGCTTATCAGCCTTGCCCACCACACCAGTCCTGGGCACAGTACAGGCATGGATATGCTACGCAGTACTGTTGGGGGTCACTCCCCAGGGTGGTAAACACTGTCAGAGACCAGACCTGAAGCACGCACCGCAGACATCAGACAGATTGTTATGTTGGAGCTCAAAGAGCAAACTGTGCTTAACAGAGGAATGTCTATCTGCCAGTACTCATAGCAAACATTTGAGAGCTGTGTACCGTATACCCAGGTGTAGGGTGGCATTGCTAAGGTATGCAGGTGTTAGTATTGGAAGATGCACGCAGGGCCCAATGTCCTGCCTCTCCAGGAGGCATTGGCCAATGGGGCCTTTGGGTGTGGGTGTGGGTGTGTTTGCCCCTGTTGGCTGCTGCTTTATGGCAGAGGTTCCCAACTCCAGTCCTGGTGTGCCAAACACTGTTCAGGTTTTCATGCTGTCCCTCATGAATATGCATGAGCTATATCTACATGCCATGGGGGTGGTGCATAGCTATGCAGCACAGGCATTTGTATTAGAGGCAGCAGGGAACCTGAATGATGTGTGGCCTTCCAGGACTGCATTTGGGAGACTCTGCTCTAGGTACTGCCCCTGTTCATGGTGTCTGTGCTCGGTGGGGTAAAAGATAGGCGTATTACCAATGCATATGTCCTCGGCACGAAAGGTGTGTCCTTACTATCACTGTTTAGTTGTGGGAAAAATATGTGGACAGGATTGGCAGTAGCCTCAGCTGGGCTTTAGAACCTATGACCTTCTGTTCTTGCACACATTGTCTGTGTGCACTGCACCACTGTGTAGCCACAGATTGGCTGAATTCCCTGGGAAGTCCATGACTGTACATCTGACAGGGCCTGTCTGTTGCAGTGGACGGTGCCAGTCTGAACATGGCTAGGCCACTGTCTGCTGTGGTTAGCAGCCACTGCCCCTGCCACCACCTGTACCCTTCTGCCAACATGCTGGCATGTCCTTATCTTGGAAAAGCATGTGACCTGATTGAGTTGTGGCACTCCAGGACTGCATTTGGGGGACTCGGCTGTCGGTAATGCCCATTGTTATGGTGTGTGTGTGGTGTTAGGTAAAATATAGGTGTTGGAACCATGCTTATGTTCTCTGCAATAAAGGAGTGTCTTTATTATCTCTGTTTGGTGGTGGGTAAGGTATGGGGACTGAGTTTGCAAGAGCCCCAGCTGGGATTTGAACCTGTGGCCCTCTGGTCCTAGAGGTACTGGTTCTGTCCACTGCACCACACTGTGGCCACAGAAATAGTGCAGTCCCTGGGGATGGGAAACCTGGCCGGCAGAATCCTAAACCCTGCTCTGCACATTTTTACTGTGGGCTCATTCACCTTGTCTGGAGGCAAATGTGCAAATACACCCCGCAAATGACCGTGAAAAAAGGGGGAAAAAAGATAACCAAGCTGGGCAACAGTGATATTAATGGGCAACCATAAAAAACACTCCCAGGAAAGCTCCCAAAAAAGGAAATGATTTTTGGAAGGGTCTCCGCTCCGTAGACCCTTCCAAAAATCATTTCTTTTTTGGGGGGCTTTCCTGGGAGTGTTTTGTGTTGTTGCCCATTAATATCACTGTTGCCCAGCTGACTTACGCTTTTTAGTAATTTTGTTGTGGTCATTTTCTATTTTTATTTGCACTTTTGTTCTGTGCACATGTATCACACTGCTCACGTTTTGCAGGTTTCCCCGGTTTTCCTGTACATTGCTGATGGAAATGGTTTCTCTTCCCTTTAAATGCACTCTACCGCGAGTGTTTCACTCCCGGTAGTTTTTGCTTGTAAATTCGGCCCCGCTGATGTGCGGGGAACCTCTCCCCTCCCCTTCCCCGCCCATTAACCCCGTCTCTCTGCCCCTCGGGAGCCTTCCTCCGCCCTTTCCATGCCTCTATCGGACATTTGCGGGCCGCGTACTTATGCGTGCCCGTTAGTGCGGCGCGCAATTGTGCGTGGGCCCGTTAGTGTGATGCGCAATTGTGCGGGGCACTTAAGAGTGCTTAAGTGCATCATTGCCGTGCGCTATTGTGCGGTGCGCAATTGTGCGAGGTTTAGTAAACATACCCCTTTGTGTCTTTATATAATACCAGCACAGAAGCAGCTGAAATTGTGACTAATGTCCAGGGCTGCCTCCCCCCCCCCCGCGACGCCCATCCCTAAACTTATTGGGGGGGCTGGCGGCACAGTATCCCTACATGCTTCTTTTTTAAGCGGCACAGTTGTGCTTCCATGGGCGTAACAGCAGCCACCCGTGTACACGTGCTCACTCTCATAGTGCCACTCCTGCCTATTCTGATGCAATTTCCTCCTTCAGCAGGGACAGAAGCGGTGGGCAATGAATGCACGCAGGTGGGTGCTTTAAGGCTCAACATGTTAGAAAGCCATAGTTTGAATGAGCCAGGGGATTGTCATGTTGCCCACTGGGCCTGTTGCCTAGGTGGCCACCTAATCTGCCTAGTAGATGGGCCATCCCTGCTTACATTTGGTTGAGTTTGTGAGCGGGTATAAATATACTTGGATGAAGTGCACACAGGTGTGCATTTTATAGCTTAAGCACATACATCTTGACTCTGCCTGCGATTTGCCAGCGCTCCATCTGCAAACATGCCAGTACCTTGATCACATATAAATATGTGCCTTCTTATCATAGTCCATACTTGCACACAGGAATATAATTTTTAAGAGATACTTTACTCAAATATTCTGCCATAGATGTGCAAAAAATCCTATACCTCCATTCTGTACTGCATGTCAATTACGAAAACTATTTCAGAAGGCATTTATGTGGCTAAATAGCAATTTCTGCTCTTAATTGATAGTCTGAAAACAGCTTTTCCTCAACACAGCTAAAGATGTTTGTGCCCTGGATCACTGTGCATATTGTTGGCTACACTGTGCTAAGGACTTCCTTGAGATTTGTTTTGAGCATGATTGGAAAATGGTGTATACAGTCATACCATTTTCTACTGAGAACTGACACTGACAAAGAGAAGCTGTAAATGCCCCTTGGCACTTTGAAGGTAATCTTGCAACCCCCTCGTGTTGTCAACATATGCATAGTTGGTCTATTTTATAAAGGGAGGTGTGCACGTACATCACTGTATAAAATAAGTGCCTGCCTATGCACTGTATGCTGGGCGCATCAGGAATAGCTAGCGGCACCTCGATCTGCACAGAGATGTGTGTATGTCCTAGTACGCAAAAAGCCACCAAGGAGCAAGCAGAGTGTGGGTCACTTGCGCTTTATTGAATACCAAAACCCCGACGCGTTTCGGCAAAAGCCTTCATCAGGGGGCTAGAGGAACAATGTATAAACCCAATACAGTAGATGAAGCGCGTGAGAATGTATAACCAATAATGTGGTTGATAATGCTTCAGCACAATCAGTGAGAGCAAAACAAACCTAGTACACTATACTGTAAGTGTGTCCTTCAAGGCTATGCCAACACTCTGCCCACACCGAGCATACGCACATGCCCCAACTTGAGACTGGCATGGAGGGCACTTCTGTGCACACTTATAGAATAGCGTCCAATGAAAGTATGTGAGGAAGTGCCTAGGCATGTGCACAAGTCCAGGAAAATCCAGACTTGCACACATGAGGGCCGTGGATCTTTCCGTGGCTTCCTTATAAACTCATCCTTTCATACCCACATTTATTTTACACATTTATTTTCTTTTTGCTTCAAAGTTTGCAGATTAGAACAATGTCCAACAGGGGGCAGTTTTCAAACTGCCTTCCCTTAAGGACTTAAAAATAAGGTGGCAATGGATAACCTATAGTATATTTTCTGTTAATGCCTAAAACATGCGTTTAAAAAACAGTGAAAATTTTGATTAATTAACATTTTCCTACTTCAAGCTCCTTCTTGAACTGGAACAAAAGTATGGACATTTAGGAGTATGTTTACTAAACAGCGCTAACATCGCAACGGCGAAGTTATCGCGTGATAAGTAATGTTATCGCATGATAATGTAACATTACCGTGTGATAACGTCACTTATCGCGCGATAACGTCTCCGGCAGTGCTAAGACACACAGAGGGTGAAGTAAGTCATCCCAGAGGGCAGAGAGAAGGGTTCAATGGGCAGAGAGTGGGCGGGGAGAGGCTCCAGGCACACTAACACTGTGAAATCAGGGTCTGAAAATTAACGCCAGTGAAAACCTCGCATTAAAGGCACATTTGCAGGAGAGAGAAACCAGTAGGCAATGTACAGCAAAGGCAGGGAGACCAAGAAAAGTGATAGTAGTGCTACATGTGCAGCAACAGCATAGTGCCCAAGTACGAAAGGGCACTATGGTGAGGCTGCAAATGGGGTACAGGAGTTGCAGGCGGCACATGCAGTGGGGCAGCTGGGGCACAGGGTGGACTAGGCAGATGCCTAGGTGACACATAGGAATATAGAAACAGAAAACCAGCAAGACAGCAATTAAACAAGGGCAAACATGTCCTCGAGTGTGTGTCCCACAGTGCCACAATGGACATTACCCACCAAGTACCCAAAAGGGCACATGACATTGGCAGGCGGTGCGGGGCGGAAGCATGGATGTCTATGCAGGCACCCCTACACCATATCATGCATCATAGGCAGCCACCTACCGAGACACTGGATGGCCTGGGACTGCGCACTACCAGCATAAGGGCATGTCAGCATGGTGGCGGAGGGGTGCTGGTGGCGGAGGGGGCAGTGGCAACTGCCCATAGCAGACCAAGGCCAAGCCCTGTTTAGGTGGGTGCCATGCATTGCAAAAGACAAGGTCTGTCTGACGAACAGTAATGGTATCCCCAGGGAATAACTTGCTTCTGTGGCAACAGTTTGGTGCAGTACACACAGCCAGTGTGTTCAGGGGCAGAAAGTCACAGGTTCAGGTCCGAGCTGTGGCTCCTGCAGACCATGTCCCTTTATTTTCCGCAGTACTAAACCATGGTAATAAAGACAGAACCTTTATTGCAGATAAAATAAACATGCCATAAATGCCTATAGTTTATCCTACAGAGCACATTCACCATAGACATGTGCAGTCCCTAGAGCAGAGGTTCCCAACCGCAGTCCTGGAAGGCCAAACACCATTCAGTTTTCATGCTTTCCCTAAGAAATATGCTTGAGATGCATTTGTATGTACCACCCCATTGTATGCAAATGTGTCTCATGCATATTCATTAGGGACAGCATGAAAACCCGAATCGTGTTGGGTCCACCAGTACCGGAGTTGGGAACCTCTGCCCTAGAGCAGAAGTACTCAAATCCAGTCCTGGAGGGCTGCAAAGCAGTCAGATTTTCGGGATATGCCTTATGAATATTGTGATAAGGAAGCTTATCATAGCTCAGGTAGGAGCTATAGAAAAGATGATGTGACTCTGAACAAGCAACCTGTCAGTTCTGGTAGAAGCAAGAAAACAGAGTTTTCACATAAAAGACTACCAGTCCCAGAATGCACCAGGTTTCCAGCAGCCATGAGAGGGGCTGAAGTGAGAAAATGTGTGTGCAATCAAGAGAGCTATGAGGTAATCCCTAAGCACTCATCTCAAAGGGCAGGGCCTGATTCAAGACAGCTGCGCTGTATTAGGGAGCAGCACACATTAGGAAAGAATAAGAATAGAGATTATTCTTCAGGAAACAGTTTCAAGAACAGCTTCAGGGAGAGTTTCAGCAACAGTTGGAAGAACAGCTTCAGCAAAAGCCACGCAGATAGAGAGAGAAGGAAACTCTCTGGAAGGAAGAGAAGAAAGGCCATTGGAAGGTCTGGGAGATTCCAAGGCAGTACTCATACTGGGAGGTATTCCAAAAGCCAGCAGAGTCCATTGGACTGGATTCAGCCAGAGGAATGGAGTGGCAGAGATAGGAATAACCAGTGGCTACCTGGAAGAGAGAAGACTGCACGTGGAAGGGACTTTCAGACCAAGGCCAGAAGGTATGTGAGAGAAGATCCAGTGTCCAGGGATCAAGATTGGAAGGCTGGACATCAGAATTGGATTACATATTGGCCAGGCTATACAGAGAGAAATAATGATAGCAGGAGAGGCTCAGGTATGAACACTGATCCAGACCGTATCTATAATAGAGAATGGCAGCAAGGGAATAAGCATTCTCATGATAGTGCCTTAATGAAAGACTCATCTGTGCCAATGTATGATATTGACCCTATGATTGTTGATGAAGGGGGAGATACAGCAGATGAAACTATTTATATGGACTATTCTCTATCTAAATGCTAGCTTTCTGTGAGCAAACACATCAGCCATCACAAAGAAACCTAACTTTGTTCTTTATTTCCACTGCAAACAGCTCTTAAAGCAGGATTTGGGCTCACACAGTAGCAGCCAGCCAGCTAAAGGCTTTCAGCTGGTCCATTGATAGTAATTAGGGCTGCACCTGATTGTGTGTGTGAGCAAGGGAGAATCACTGCTGAGATCGGCGTGGAAAATAAGCAGAAGTTAACCTAACCAGCAAAGTTTATTCTTTACTTTGTGCCTTTGTATTTGGTAATTATTTGCTAAGAAAACATTAGCTAATTGCCTGACAAGCTGAAGGTTGTTTTCTGGTTTACTTTGTGACTTTTTGTTATCCATTTTAAACACTGCAAGCAAGTAACCTCATTTATAGTGCTATCAAGCATACATGTGCTGGGTGAATTAAACCCCATCAATAAAAGAAGTATTTTATTGATCTTACCACTTGGTTTCACAACTCAAATTATTGTCATCAGCTGTGTTTGGGAGTGAATGAACTACAATACCCACAATACCTTGCAAGAATCATATGAATATATGCATCGTCAAGATTGTGTAAGTTCTCACCCTAGGCAGCCGTCTGACAATATGCATGAGATATATTTGCATGCCCTGCCTCCATTGTATTTGAATCTATCTCATGCATCTTCATTAGGGATGTCCTGAAAACCTGACTGGTTTGCGGCCCTCCAGGACTGGATTTGAGTACCTCTGCCCTAGAGCATAGGACAACAGGGGCACAAACACCAACATCCACAGGCTCCACTATCCAAAGCCTCATGGAGAGGCTGTTGGGCCCTGCGCAGAGCAGCATCTATCAATACTAGCACCTGCATACCTTAGCAATGCTGTCATGGAAACACGTTCCACATATATGAAAAGGTTGCTAGGATCAATGTCAGATAACAAATCCTACGTTAAACACAATTTGTTAACAGAGATTCATCATAGCAACCTTTTAATATATGTGGAGTGTGTTTCATATTTTGTTGCTGACAGTGTTTACCACCCCAGAGAGTGACCCTAACAGTATTGAGTACTATAGCAATGCCTGCACTGTGCCCAGGACTGGTGTGGCAGCCAAGGCTGCCAACCACCTCTCTCTTTGCACAATGCTGACATAGGTGTTGTAGTGTGTGTATGTCTATCCAATGTTTTGTGGCTGCCTACACCTTACTGAGCTCACAATGCTTGCACTGTTTGCAGTGTTAGCCTGCCAATGTGCATAATGAGGAGCAAGGTAT
This sequence comes from Ichthyophis bannanicus, assembly GCA_033557465.1. NCBI lineage: Eukaryota > Metazoa > Chordata > Amphibia > Gymnophiona > Ichthyophiidae > Ichthyophis > Ichthyophis bannanicus. The sequence goes on along the minus strand of CM066032.1, from coordinate 734,441,883 downwards.
TGTCGGTATGGGCCAGACAGGGCGGTCTGGGCAGGATGCATCTGCACAGGCATAGGGCAATGGCTGGCACATTGTAGTGCCTAACCACCACCTGCACGGACAGGGTGGCCACAGTATGTCATGCTGGGAGGTCACTCTCACCCTGACTGAGCAGTGGCCATGGCATGTCCAGGTTCCACAAAGTGCTATATATTGTTTCTCTCAAGTGATATCTGTGAGTTCCCATTTCTGGGGTCTAATCACTTGTATACCTGCTTGGTTTTTGTGCTTACATCCCACTTCTGGGTGCATACAGTTTTTCCAGGAACATGCACTATGTGCTAGCTAGCAGACTGTCTGCAGTTAGCTTGTGTATGGTTAGAACACCTTGCAGGGTACAGTGGGTGAAGACTGATGGTGCCCCCTGCTGGTGGGGGGGGGGCAGCTGCATTTTTCTAGGCCTACTGCCAGTGCCCTATGTGATACATACAGAACTGCATGAATTGTCCCGTGGGCACCCTTCCCCTGCAGGACTGGGGTTGATGGTCCCACAGCCCTTCATCATGTACCTCTACTGCCTCAAAGCTGTAGAGTGTGGTTCTGTTGGTGGCAGATCCTGGCCCTCACCCTGACCCAGAGAGGGTGGGTTGGTAGGTAGTGCTACATAATCCACATGTGGGTCCAGACACCCCCCCCTTCTCTTATAGCAAGTGATCATGGCAACCACACAGTATATACACTATTCTGGGTGCATTATAGTCCACAAAGGCTAGACGTGACCGGGATATACAGATGGCCACAGCAGTATCCTAGGTGTGTCTGCAAGGACTACCTGTCTGACACTGATGGGGACCTGAAGCAAGCCTATCTCAGCCAAAGCAGGTGTTGCGGTCCTGGTGCTGGGCACCCCACCTCACCCTCAGGGTTAGCACAGGAACCGCACAATGTCTGTAGCTACTCTGTGCCAGTAACACACACGGTCAGTTCCCCCTACCAGTCTGAGGTGCTGTGGAGGTGCATACCCCATCTTGTGATCAGATGTAGACTGCTGATCTGCATGTGGAATGCATCATGGGTACGGGTGGGTTTACCCTATCCTGGTAACCACAGCAGACAGTTTGTGCGGTGACCTGCATTCTTTCTGTAGCCAGCCAGTGCTGTGTTTGAAGCTATAGAGGTGTAGCCCACTGGTTATTATAATGACCATGAAGGCAAAGATCATGAGTTCAGTTCTGCAGTTGTGTTATTTAGTAAGGCTGTCTGAGGGATTGCCAATTAATTTAAATCAGTTCTGCCAGCAAAAACACCCTCACAGTGCTGTAACCTAAGGTGCCTCATAAGGCGCCCTATAGGGCACATTATAAGGTGCCTTGGCAGACAGGGCACTTTATAATGTGTCCTATGGGGCACCTTATAGGGCTCCCTATAGGGCACCTTATGAGGCACCATAGGTTACGGCACTGTGAGGGTGTTTTTGCTGGCAGCACTGATTTAAATTAAAAGGAAATTACTCAGCCAGCCTTGTTACATAACACCACTGCAGTATCAAACCCATGACCTCTGTCTCCATAGTCATTGCAGTAACCAGTGGGCTACATCTTTACAGTGTTGAACACTGCGCTGGCATGAACTTAGGGTTAACGCGCGTTAACGTGCCACAGCGCCCACTATCACGCGATACCGATTCCTTGCAAACTTCCCTCCGGAACGCCCACTACCCTATATGGCATTCTTCACATTAATGCTGCAACTAGCGCTGGTAACATTAAGACGGTTTAGTAAACATACCCCTTAATGTTTTTGAAAATGTTAGAATCCAGTTCAATGGAGTTTCTGATGAAATCATTTTGCATCAAGAATTCCTAAAATGGGCAATTTTTGTGTTCGATATAACCCCTTTATAACACCCCAGCACATGCCGGTCAATGACATTAAAAGCAGATAACAAATTCTTTGTTATTGAAATCATAAAGCAAATCTGTTTCTGTCTGCTGATTAGCAAACATGGCTTTGACTGTTTTCTATGATATTTTTCTTTGTTGCTAATACAAATATACAGTACATACCATCCTGGCATGTTTAACTCAATCTGGCTCTAATTTGCTGTCTGATCTCTTTTTTTTTTCTATCCTTTTTCACTTTTTCCCACCCCTCACCCCCTCCCCAACCCCCGATCTCTTCTTATGATTTCATTTTCTCCTTCTTATCTATTATAACTCTTGCGTCCTTTTTCCTTATTTTTCCTCCTTCAATCAAACGCCGTACACTAACCTCTCTGTGCTCTCTCATACCCTCTTGCCCATCTTCCCACTAATTCCCCTTCTCAAGACTTTCCTGCTCCCTCTACTTGTCATTCTGTCCTCTCACCTCACGATTTCCAGTCCTCCCATTGCTTCCTTTCTCCTTCCTTCTTCTGCTTGCCTTCCCCTCTTCCTTCCCAGCTCTGACTCTCTCCTAGCTTCTTTCCCACTCTTCTGTATGATTTTTAAGGCTTTTCCTCAATCCTTTAATGAGATCGAAATTCTTGTCTCTGTCTGCCTGTCATCAGTGCTCCCACATATAAGAAGGCTGCCGGCACAGGAGATATGGAAGCGCAGGATAGGGGCCATATATCTACACTTCACTGACAGACAGGAGGTGAAGGGCTTCCCTAGTGGAACACAGAGGTTACTCTCTTTTACTTATGTTCAAGATAAAATGCTTCTTTCTCTTTCTCTCCATTGTATAATTATACTGCATTTATGAAAGCAACATATTTTTTAATATTCTCTCATGCCTTCCAAAGCCTGTTTTCAAAATTTTGTGGGCCAGAATAGGGTGAGATGATGACATTTTACAGCTTCTCTTTCAGAATTCAATAGATTTTCAACACACGATTGCATCCAACAGATTCTCAAAATATAAGACATTTATTTTTTAAAATATATCTCTGCCAAGGCACTTTAACCCTACCCTTCGGCATCTCAACCCATTCCAGGTTTGAGACTCCACACACAGTACCTCTAACGTACCTTTATTTTGCCTTCCTGAAATTCCAGTATGAGGCCGTCCCGCTTAGCACTTTCTCTATATTTACCTCTCTCCTTAGTTACAAAGTTTTACCAGAAAGAATTGGTATCAGCAGTTTTCTTTCTTCAATTCTGAGGGATCCAACTCATCTCCTCTCAGAGTCTCCTGCAAAAGGTTCCAGAAGGTGCCTGACAATTTCCAGATGTTACCTAAAATGTGTTACTGGAATATCTTTTCATAGAATGCACTCAGTGCTGAGGCCTCTGCTGGTTGATTTACTGTGTTTATATAATTTCTCATGATCAATGAAACTGATTTGTGGGAGTCCCTGAAGCCGCACACAGAGAAGGAAGGGAATTCCTACAGCTCACTGCAGCATCACTGGAGCTTTCCTCATAGGTTTTGTACTTGCTGCAGGCCATGAACAGTTTTGGGTATTAGTTGGAAAGGAGGGCTAAAAGATAATTACAAACAATAGTGCTTTGAAAGACACTTGGGAGGTTATTTTAGAAGCCTTATTTGTGATTTCGACATGGACATTTTAGTCTTTACATATGGAAATTGCATCCATGTGCAAATAGTGATTTAGAAGGGTTTGTCTGTCTGTTTTCTTTTATGGGGGAAACATCCAAAAAGAGATCTAAGTATATTTGTAAGATTCACTATAGAGCCAGCTGCATATTTTCTTGTTGTTTTTGTGTTATTATGGATGGATTCCCTCCTGCATGATATGTCAGTGTGTTTGTCCTGTGCTTTACTATTTTTTTTTTTTTTTTTTTTTTGCTAGAGCAACAGCACCTATTGGGGAGGGTCTGTCTGTCTCTCCTCTCCATATGCAGTGTTTATTTGTACATGTGCAAACGTATGAGCCTGCTGGCAGGACTTCCCACAGCAGCACAGAGGTGAGTAGCTGCTAGAGACCAAACCCCCTTTTCTCAGAAGCAGAGGAGGTCTTCCCGCAACAGCACTAAGGTAAACAGTCAGTGGAGACTCGACCCCACCAGCAGGAGTGGAGTATAATTTCCCAGGGCAGCGCTGAGATGAGGGGCAGACGTGGAGTAGGGCTTCCCAAGGCGGCACAGTATGACAGCAACATTTCCTCTTGTCTTTTCTCACCTTCTCCCCAGGTGTCAGTATTTCTCTTGTCCTATCACCCTCTGTGAGACCCTGCTTCCACCCTCTACCCCACTCCCCTTACCCTTTCTGCCACTGCTCTAGTACATTCTCCTACCGATGCAATATGAGGTGAATGCAGGTAGAGCAACAAGCAGTGCAAGAGGAAGGGAAGTGAGGGGCAATGCTGGATAGAGAGAGAGAGGGCAATGGTAGACAGTACAATGGAGCGATTTGGACACTGTGGGGGGTGGCAATGTTGGAGATCGTGGAAGGATAGGGAAGAAGAAATGCTGGTCACCTGGGGGATCAGAGAAGAGATGCAGAAATGTTTGGGAGGGAGGAGTTAGGGAAGTGGAGATGTTGTACTACTGGTGGGGAAGGAGCGAGGGAATACACTGCAAGATATCCCGCCTTCTCCCATCCTTTATACCTACATCTTAGTGTAGGGATTCCCTAAAAATAGTTTGAGAATATTAAGCCTAAACTGGCAAGAGCTGGAATGAATCTATAATCAGTGTTTAAACTTGTGTAGACAGAAGTTAAATAGCTAACTTTCAGATAGGAGAGTTGGAGCACAACTGAAGCAAGATCAGGGATGTAACTGGGACTGGGTCTGAAACTGGGATCAAGTAGACTGCAAGGCTGTGACAGGAGCTAAACCCATGCAGGGCTCAGTGCTACTGCCTAGTCGCTGGACCTGTAGTCACATACCTCTGAAGAGCTTTCTTCAATCTTTGGGGGAGAGCAGGGGATCAGAAGGAGGAGGAGGAGGAGGAGGAAGGGGGCACTGAGATTGTATGAGGCTGTGAAGAATCCTTTCCAAACTCCTTTTCCAATCTTCTAGCTGCTCAACAAGCCCTTAACAGATTAAAGATACAGAGCTGAACCAATTCTGCTCCTCCTTATGGCTTCCAAAAAGAGCACCAGTTTGAAGGTTGTCTAGTCAGAGAGTCACCCACAGGTGGTCATTAATGAGCGGAATTAATCTTTCTCTTTTCAAGCTTCCTTTCTTTGTTCAGATTTCATCAGAGCTGAAAAACTCACATCCATCATCTGCTGGAGATAGAGAAATACTGAATATGCCCCTACTGGCTCAGGCTGATAATGGCACTGTGATGTCATAAGAAACCTCTGGAATATTTTCTCTGTCTCCACATCTGTTGGTAAGGGCAACATAGCACACTTGTCTGGAGTGGTCTTGCAAGACTTAAGGAAAGGACTTTATCTGGGAAGTGAAATGTCACCTTTTACTGACCTTTTGCCAATAATGAGATGCTAAAAAGAAGAAAAAACCATAATGAATCAAATTTCTCATTTCAGCTTCTCATTATTTCATGTATTCCTGAAGACTATAGCTCAGCTACCCTTTGCAATGTCAAGGTTTAATTTGAAGGTAAAACATGAACAAATATACACAATTACAAGAAATGTAATAAATAAAAATAATGAATTTTATTTAGTTTAAAGGCCTATTTTAGAAAAGACGTGGTCAGAATTGAGATGCTGAGGAGGCATTGGTTACAATTCCCACAGTATTTTAGAAAGGGCTGCACTAAATGTTGGGCCTATTCCTAAATACTGAATATGAAGGCACAAGAGGAGCTAGCCAGGAACATTGTTCAAGGTTCCATCAATATGAAATACCTTCCTGGATTCTCTGCTAATAGGAATACAACCCAAATACTAAGCAGTTTTGGTGAAGAAGGTAAAGACACTAAAATAGATGTTTAATCAACATCGGAACAAATGATCTGACCAAAAGCAACACCTTTGTTGCATAAATAAATTTCCAGAAGATGAGAGAGGGGTTAGAGTCCGTGGTAAGGACTGTAGCTTTTTCAGAAGTACTACCTGCCAAGGAAATGGGAGAGGCAAAGCTATATCATACAGCTTCAATAAGATGGTTTGGATATGTTGGTTCAAGAAGGTTTTGGGTATATTGGATAATGGAGCAATGAATGGAAAGATAAAAATCTAGAGCCTGATACTCATGATTTAATGGGAGAAAGCCAACATGAATTTAGCTAAGGAATATTTTTTGAAGGTGTGAATAAACAGCTAGACAAAGGTGAGTTGATATAGTGTATCTGGATTTTCAGAAAGCCTTTGACATAGTCCCTCATGAAAGATTCTTGGCAAAATTAATAAGTTATGGGATAGGAGGCAATGTACTATTGTGGATCTGGAACTGGTTAAAAGATAGAAAGTAGAGGGTAGGGCTGAATGGCCAATTTTCCCAATTGAGAAAGGTGAATAGTGGAGTACCCCAGGGATCTGTTCTGGGTCTACTGCTTTTTGACATATTTATATGCCACTTGAAAATAGGAATAATGAGTGAGGTGATCAGGTTTGCAGATGACACAAAATTATTCAAAGTTGTGAAAACACAAGAGGATTGTGAAAAATTGGAAGAGGATCTTGATAAATTGGAAGACTGAATGTCCAAATGGCAGATGAGATTTAGGGGGATGTTTACTAAATCGCGTTAGTGCAGTTCGCGTTAGTATTAGCGTTAATAAGACAAACCCCCAAATAAGGAGATGGGCGGGACAGCAGAAGATCTAACGCGCGGTACAGAACTAACGAGCGATACGTGGCGTGTTAGAGGAGTCACCGCGCGTTAAGCATAAGAAGCCTCGTAGACATACTTGACCCATACAGAGCTGTAGCACAATGGTTACTGCAGTGACTGCTAATACGGGCAGCATGGGTTCGAGTCCCCAGGGTGCCAGATGCAGAAGGCTGGCTGATGTAGTAACCTGTACATGATACAGTGAGGGAGGGGGCATTTATTTGTTTCCTTTTGGAGGGGTGCAAGCAAACACACCCACACATCAGATAGTGAGTGAGGGGGCGCAAGCAAACACACCCACACATTATCTAGTGAGTGAGGGGGCATGTCTATGTTCTCCTTCCCTATAGGGTGCAAGTAAATACACCCACACGTTATATAGTGAGTGTGGGGGCATGTATATGTCATGTATGTGTTGTAGGTTTGCTAGCATATATACCTGACCCATACAGAGCTGTAGCACAATGGTTAGTGTACTGACCACTGCTACAGGCAGCATGGGTTCGAGTCCCCAGTGTGCCGTGAGAAGGCATGTTTTCCTTTACGTCGAGTACTCCATACAGAAACAGACCCTCGCAGTGTGCGTAACAATGTACGTTGGGCGTGCGTAGCATCGCGCGTACAATCGTGCATGGGTATGTGTGTTTTTACCTGTGTGGGTACCTTATATGACAGACTCGGTAGGGTGTCCTGCACCTATGCACAATGCTAACAGATGTACGTGGGATGGCCTATGGGTTATCAAAGCCTGTGAGCAAGCGCTGGATTCCCCCAGGGTTGGGTTGCGCCAGTCACACCCATGATGCACTGCACATGCAAATCAGCTGTCCACAGATAAACACAAGATGGAGAATGCACACCCACAGCACCTCAGCCTGGTAGGGTGGAAGCGACCATGTTCACCCCCACAGCACCTCGGCCTGTTAGGGGGTACTGACCGTGTGTTGTACTGGCACAGCGTGTGGGTACTGTGCTCACCCTGAGGGTGCAGTGAGGTGCCAAGCACCAGGTCCACAGCAACGGCAATGGCTGAAAGAGACCATGGTGCAGGTCCACAGCAGTGTTATAGTGTGAGACAGGTAGTTTCTGCAGAAACACCTTGGACATCTCTGTCTGTATCAGTCAGGTGTAGCCCCCATGGACCACCATCCCCAGGGCAGCAAACAGGGTCTCCTATCAAAAGATACATCTACCTCCCTGCAAGGTGGATATAGAAGGGAACATCAACCCCAGTCCTGCTGAGGGACACACACCCCACAGAGCAGTCAATGCAGCTCTGTACACATCCAGAACACAATAGCAGACAGACATTAGGCCTAGATATGGCATGCTGCACCCCACCACTATCTGATATTCCCCTGGTGCAAGCCATCAGCCACTACACCCTGCAAGCCACTCCATCACAACACATACCAGCTGCAAATAGTCTGCTAGTGCCCAGTGGAGATGCCTGCACCCAGAACTGGGATGTCAGCATACACAGTTAAATCAGTGACAGGGCCCCAAAAGGCAACCCACATATATCACATGAGAGAAATAGTAGATAGCACTATGGGGGTGCCTAGCCATGCTGTGGTCACTGCACAGTCAGGGTGAGAGTGATCTCTCAGCAGCACATACTGAGGTCACCCTGTCTGTGTAGGTGGTGGCCGGCCACTACAATGTGCCTGTCACTGCCCTATGCCCTGTGCAGATGCGCCCTGGCCAGGCCACCCTGTCCGGCCTATACCCATGGTACCTTGCTCCTCATTATGCACATTGGCAGCCCAATACTGGCAACATTGCTGGCAGTGTGGCCTGTGGAAGGTGTTTGCAGCCACCACACACTGGATAGACCAGGGGTGGGCACCTCCGGTCCTGGAGGGCCGCAGACCAGTCAGGTTTTCGGGATATCCCTAATGAACATGCATGAGATATATATGCATTAGAGAGATCCTGCCAACCTGACTGGTTTGTGGCCCTCCAGGGCTGGATTTGGAGACCCCTGCCTTACACCTCTGTCATTTAAGATGGTGAGTGGGCAAGGTACAGATGTCCTAGACATCGAAAGGGTATATAGAATGTGTCACAGTCCTCCTCGATTCTCACCACCACCAAAAAGTTGTCTAATAGACAATTTTTTGGTGGTGGTGAGAAGTGAGGAGGACTGTGACAAATTCTATCTAACCTTTTTGATGTCTTGGACATCTGCACCTTGTCCACTCACCATCTTAAATGACAGAGGTGTAAGGCAGGGGTCTCCAGATCCAGCCCTGGAGGGCCGCAAACCAGTCAGGTTGGCAGGATATCTCTAATGCATATATATCTCATGCATATTCATTAGAGATATCCCGAAAACCTGACTGGTCTGCGGCCCTCCAGGACCAGGTTTGCCCACCCCTGGGATAGACAGACAACCACCCCCACACCGATGTCAGCATTGTGCTACTATAGAGGTGGTCAGCAGCCATACACACCACACCAGTCATGGGCATAGTACAGGCATGGATATGGTACACAAGACTGTTGGGGGGTCACTCCCCAGGGTGGTGAACACTGTCAGAGACCAGACCTGCAGCACACACCGCAGACATCAGAATGATTGTTATGGTGGAGCTCAATGAGCAAAATGTGCTTAACAGAGGAATTGATATCTGCCAGTTCTCATAGCAAACGTTTGATAGCTGTGTACCATATACCCAGGTGTAGGGTGGCATTGCTAAGGTATGCAACTGCTAGTATTGGGAGATACAGGCAGGACCCAATTTCTTGCCTCTCCAGGTGGCATTGGCCAATGGGGCCTGTGGGTGGGTGTGTGGCCCTGTTGGCTGCTGCTTTACGGCAGAGTTCCCCAACTCCAGTCCTGGTGTTCCAAACACTGTTCGGGTTTTCATGCTGTCCCTCATAAATATGCATGAGCTACATCTGCATAACATGGGGGTGGTGCATAGCTATGCAGCACAGGCATCTTTATTGGAGGCAGCATGAAACCGGAATGTTGTGGGGCCCTCCAGGACTACATTTGCGGAACTCTGCTTTAAGGTAATGTGCCTGTTTCTGGTGTGGTAAAATATAGGCCATGCGTATGTTCTCTGCAATAAAGGTGTATCTTTACTATCAATGTTTAGTGGTGGGTAAAGCTATGGGGACTGGGTTGGCAGGAGCCCCAGCTGGGATTTGAACCTGTGACCCTGTGCAGTCCCTGGAGTTAGTTAAACCGGCCTGACGAGTCAGAAACCCTGCTCTGCAACAGGTTTATTGTGACCTCATTTACCTTGTATGCAGACAACGGTGCGCATAAACCTCAGAGAATACCTCACAAAAGGGGCACACACCCATAACCAAGCTGGGCAACAATGATATCATTGGGAAACATTACACAACACTCCCAGGACAATCCATTACAATGAAATGATATTTAAAAGGGTCTGTGAAGCGTAGACCCTTCCACACATCATTTCATTTTTATTTGGTGCTTTCCAGGCAGTGTTGTTCCTTGTTGCCCATTGCTATCACTGTTGCCCAGCTGTATTATGCTTTTTAAAATGTTTCCTGTGGTCATTTTTAACGTTTTATGTGCTATTTTGTTCAGTGCACATGTATCACACTGCTCACGTTTTGTGTGTTTCCCCGGTTTTTCTGTACATTGCTGACGGAATGGTTTCTCTTCCCTTTAAATGCCTTTAACGGCAGGTTTTCATTCGCGTTGGAATTGAGCTCAGAATTACAGCGTGTTAGTGAGGGGGAGCATCTCCACGCCCCCTCTCCGCCCATTGACCCCTTCTCTCCGCCCACTCTCCACCTTCTGCGCTGTTTTAACGCGCCGCGGGGCTTTACGATCGTTAAGCGCGGTTACCACGCGTAGTACGATGTTACCGGTCGTTGGCGCATGTTTACGCGCGTTACACTGCACTTACGGTCGTTAACGTCATACTACACGCGTTATTCACGTTTAGTAAACATACCCCTTAATGTGGACAAGTGAAAAGTTATACACCTAGGAAAGAACAATACAAACTAGGGTTAAACAATGCAAAAAGATTTAGGTGTCATCATGGATAATGTGTTAAAACCCTCTGCCAGTGTGCAGCAGCAGCCAAGAAAACAAATAGGGTGCTGAGAATCATACCGAAAGGGATGGAGAATAAAACTAATGATATTATAATGCTTCTACATCGTTCCATGGTGAGACCTTACTGTGAATATTGTGTGCAATTTTGTTGCCATATCTTAAAAAGGATACAGCAGATTTCAAAAAGGTATGGAAAAGATTGACAACAATGGTAAAGGGGATAAGGAAAGGTTTAAAAGATTAGGGGTCTTCACCTTTTAAAAGAGTTGGCTGAAGGGAGATGTGATAGAGGTCTATAAATTAATGAATGGAGTTGAACAGATAAATATAGATCAATTGTTTACGCCATAAAAAAGTAGAAAGATTAAGGGACATGCAATGAAGCTACAATGTAACCAATTTAAGATTAAAGAGAAAATATTTTTTTACTAATGCGTAAACTCTGGAATTCGATACCAGAGAACACAGCAAAAGCTGTTGGATTTAAATAAGGTTTGAACAAGTTTCTGGAGGAATGATCTATAAACCATAATTAAAGCCTAGTGGTTGGGGCAAGTTACCTCAGACCAGAGGGCCAGGGTTTCAAATCCCACTGGAGGACAGCAACCTCAGGCTGGAGAGACTGGTGTTTCTAGTCCCACAGGTGCTCCTTGTGGCCTTGGGCAATCCACTTAACCCTTCATTGCCTCAGTTACATAGCATAGATTGTGAGCCCTTTGGTAACAAGGGAAATATATACCATACCTAAATGTAGACCAGTTTTGACTGGGTGAAAAGCAGTATATTAGTATTGCTAAATAAATAAAAAGGATCTGGGAAATGCACTGCTTACCCTGTGATAAGCATTTTGGAACCTTTGTACCTTTTGGGAACCTGCTAGGTACTTGTGAGCTGGATTGGCCACTATTGGAAACAGGATACTGGGCTTGATGGACTTTGGTCTGATCCAGTATGGCATTTCTTATGTTCTTATATTCTTATGTTCTTTTTCAGCAGCAGCAGCTAGCACTGCTAATGCAGCTAGCCATTGCCACTAAATGGTAATCCTGGCTATTCAATGCTAGGGCCATATCCAGTCACTAGCATGTCCTCATAACATCTGCCCAGATGCATACGATGCAGGGTAACACCATTCCAATCCTCTACATATCAAATCCCCTACACCTCACAACAGCCCATAGAACACTATTCTCAAAAGCAACATGAAGACTTATTCAAATCAACACAGCTGAACTCCAGCCCTCAAGCACCGAACCCAAACAACATGATTATCCACGCAAATGTTCACTTATTAGTGCACACTCAGTTTGTAACAAAACTCAAACCCTAGCAGACCATATACAAAATACATTGACTTAATGTGTATCATGGAAAGTTGAATCACTAGCTTGGACAACATCCTCCTCATCCAGATGCTTACACCCAACTACATGCTGTTTAACCATCCCTGAACAGACAGAAGAGGAGAAGGAGTACTAATCCTGTCAAAGAAACACCTGAACTTCTCCATGGTCAGCTTCCAGTCCCTACAATCAATAGACTACTGTAACTATTTCCAAATGTGAACACACTATAGGGATTATTCTGTGCCATGAATAGCAGGGATGGACGAACCTATGGGACGTCCATTCCTGCTATTAGTTCCTTTCCCCGCCGCGTCTAACCTCCCCGCCGATTGTGCAGGGAAGTTAGATGGGGGTGGGGAAGGGGCAGCTCGGAGCCAGAGTCTGGGTGGGCGGTTGCTGGCCCTGGACGTACAAGCCGGTGACATGTTTTTTCTTGTGCCCGGGGCGTGGATTGGGCAGGGCAGCCATGGGATCAGAATCTTGATCAGTCCTGTATGTGCAGGCCGGGACTGCAATTCAGCCCGGCCTGCACATACAGGACCTTCCTGGCTAACTTAGTCAAGGCTCTTCAGTGGAGATGTAGAACCATAGCGTCATGTTGCCCTGGCACTGCAGCTCCATTGAAGAGCTGTGATGCCAGACACTGGAATAAAAAGCTTATTCCCCATTAGCCCAACCCTGGGGCTATCATGGGGCTAGACGTGCCTGCAGGATCTGAATCTCGATCCCCTCTGTACGTCCAGCTCAGAATGAGCATACAGAGGGAATCTACGTCTGGGACAGAACGAGCCCTTATATGTCTAACATATTGAAAACCCACTGCCAACACTGATGAACTCTCAGCTCTGCTAGACAAGCTATGCACACATACAGCATAAAAAACCCCACACTTCATCCTAATGGGTGAACTTAACCTCCCAGCTACAACAGTGACAAAGTGTTCGTGATAAACTAGCTCAACTTAAAATTGACAAAGTGATGAGACCAGATGGGATACACCCTAGAATACTGAGGGAACTTGGGGACTTTCTAGCAGCTACACTGACTGACCATTTTAATGCCTCATTGGAGTTGGGAGTGGTGCCAAAGGACTTGAGAGAGGCTCATGTGGTGCCTTTACACAAAAGCGGAAGTAAGGATGTGGTTGAAAAGGCAGGTTAGTTTAACTTCAGTGGTAAGTAAATTATTGGAAACACTGCTAAAAGAGAAAATAGTGAGGTTTCTGGAGTCCATCGGATTACAGGATCTGAGGCAGCAGGAATTCACCAGAGGCAAGTCTTGTCAGACAAATCTGATTAAATTCTTTGACTGGGTGACCAGGGAATTGGACCGAGGGAGAGCCCTAGATGTGGTGTATTTAGATTTCAGTAAAACCTTTGACACTGTTCCTCACAGGCAACTTATAAACAAACTGAGAACCCTAGGGATGGACCCTAAAGTCACTGCTTGGGTTAGAAATTGGTTGGGTGGGAGGCGACAAAGAGTACAGGTAAATGGAGCTCACTCTGGGGAGAAGGATGTTACCAGTGGTGTACCCCAGGGAACTGTCCTTGGTCAGATTCTTTTTAATATCTTTGTTAGTGATATAGCGGAAGGGCTGTTGGGTAAGGTTTGCCTCTTTGCGGATGATACCAAAATCTGCAATAGAGTAGACACCCAGTCAGGGGTAGATAACATGAGGAGGGATCTAGCTAAGCTTGAAGAATGGTCTAGAATTTGGCAGCTGGGATTTGATGTTAAAAATGTAAGGTCATGCATTTGGGCTGCAGCAATCCAAGGGAGCAATATAGTATATGGGGTGAAATACTTTTGTCCACTAAAGAAGAGCGGGACCTAGGCGTGGTTGTGTCTGATGATCTTGAAGTAGCTAAACAGGTAGAAAAGGCAAAGGCAAAAGCTAGAAGGATAGTAGGGTGCATACGGAGAGGAATGGCTAGCAGAAAAAAGGAGGTGATAGTGCCTCTGTATAAGTCTTTGGTGCGACCTCATTTGGAGTATAGCGTGCAATTCTTCAGACCACACCTTCAAAAGAATATAAACAGGATGGAGTCAGTAAAGAGGGTGGCTACTAAAATGGTTAGTGGTCTTCATTATAAAGCATATGAGGTCAGACTTAAGGATCTTAATATGTACACCTTAGAGGAAAGGCGGGATAGAGGTTATATGATTGAGATGTTTAAATACCTCCATGGCATAAATGTACAGGGGGAGAGCCTCTTTCAATTGAAAACAAGTTCTGCTACAAGGGGACATGGGATGAGGGTGAAGGGGGATAGATTCAGGAGTGATATGCGGAAATATTTATTTACGGAAAGAGTGGTGGATCCGTGGAATAGTCTCCCAGTAGAGGTGGTAGAGATGAGGACAGTATCTGAATTCAAAAAAGTATGTGACAAACACAGAGGATCTCTAGTTGTTCATATGGAAGGACAGACTAGATAGGCCATGTGGTCCTTTTCTGTCATCCTATTTCTATGTTTCTACGTTTCTAACAATAAAGCAAGCAAGTGCTTTCTTGCATGCTATGGAATCACTACAATTAAACCAGATAATTAACGTACATAATCACTGCAAAAGATCCTTCCTTGACCTCATATTTATGCCCAACACACCACAGAAAACAGATCTAAACATCAAAATTGACCCTGTAACTTTGTCTGATCATGCCAAACTATCCACCCAACAACAGCAACATAGATACCGTTTCAAGGCATTCAGCCCACAACCATTCCTAGATGAGGTATTTTCGCTTCCAGATCCCGACATACATGACCTGGACAGTTTCATCCACTCATGGAACTTGGTAATTAATGATGCAGCAGCAGCATACAATGGAAGACAATTAACAAATCATCCCAAATCCCCCCCCCCCCCCCCACACCAGTACTCCAGGAATCTTTTCCATCTCAGACAAAAGCTCAGACTGTTAGAAAGAAAATGGAAATGTTCACAAGATGCAAATATTAAGCTACAACTCCATGCCATACAGACAGAATACAACAATCTATGCAACCAGTGCCGAAAGGAATATTACATGAACATTCTCACAAAGTCCCTCAATCGTCCTAGAGAACTATTCTCAATTGTGTCCCAGCTGACCAGTGACCCCAACACAACAGATGCAACAAGCATGAAAATGCAACTTGACTTACAGGAGATGGCTGACTTCCTCTCCAACCGTCACAGACTATCTCCTCAGCACTATGACTCTTCACAACAGGACAACGCAGATGAAATCCACTTTTGGCATATGTTCAACCTAATGTCCAAGAGAGAATTCTCAGATATCATCAACAGGATCAATACCACAACATCATCACTGGACCCATGTCCAGTGACATTGTTAAAATCCCTTTGCAATGAGTTTGCTTAGACTATCCTAAAGAAAGTCCAAAAATCCCTCTCCCAAAGATACCCAGTGCTCAAACAGGCATCAGTTTGCCCTACACTAAAGAAACCTTCATTAGACACAGCTCTCCCCAGCTCTTACAGACCAATCACCAGCATCCCATTCCTTGCTAAAATGATTGAGAAAGCTGTATAACAACAACTTCAAGACCATGCTAACTCTTATGCCCCATTGGACCCACAACAGCACAGCTTCCGCCCCAAGCATGGCATTGACACAATATTCACAGATCTCTTCAACTGGCTCATCATAATTCTGGACAAACCTCAACAAGGATTTGTGTTGATCTTCCTGGACATCAGCACAGCGCTCGACTCAGTAGCACATCACACCATGATAAGCAGACTCAAAAACATAGATCTTATTGACCGCACCTCAAAATGGTTTATATTCTACCTCTCAGAACCATGCAAGTAAAAGTTGGACCCAACAACTCCAAACCATTTAATCTAACACAAGGTATTCTTCAAGGCTCAGCCCTGTCTGGCTTACTATTTAACATCTGCAATCTATTAAGAAAATGGAACAGACACGTTCACCTCTACACAGATGATATCATATTCTATATACCATTTAATACCCTCTATTGAGACTTCACTACCGTATCTGATGTCTTCTCCTCTGTCACAAACCTCCTTGTCGACCTTAATCTTGCAGTGAACAAAGACACAACTGAAGCATTACTGATATTCAGAGACCAGAATTTCAAACTGCTAGACAAGCTCACGCTGCATAATGCTGAAATTACCATAAAAAAGGAAATCATGTACCTAGATATAATGATTAACAACATACTTGAAACTTAGACTCCTCAAACCTCAATGCCCTCTGCTACAAGACAAGACTTCAGGTCTATTTTTCAAGCTGACATTAAACCCCACCTTGACTACAGCAATATCCTCTATCAAGGGCTGTCAAAACAGGCACTATATCCACTCCATTTAGTACAAAACACTGCTGCTAGAATCCTAACAGAAAAATCAAGTCAGCAACACATAACTCCTATCCTCAAAAGTCTGCAATGGCTCCCAGTCACCCAACGGATTAAGCATAAGTCCTTAATTACCACCAACAAAATTCACAATAGCCTCTCTTCCACTTGTCTCAAGGATCAAATCACAAGAGCTTCCACAACATGCATATGCAACCCAAAATCTCCTGTCCTTCCCTCCACTCAAGACACAACTCTCCCCAGCTTTTACAGACCAATCAATTTCAACAGACAAGCAAGAGACAAGCAATATATGCCCCCATGATTTGGAACTCTCTACCCGAAACCATTAGACCTGCACAGTCCATCAAAGATATGAAGAAACTACTAAAATCACACCTTTTCATAGAACACTTTGGGTGAAATGACGTTACATAAGTGAATATACAATAACCACCAAGGATCTGTTAACTCAAACAAAACCCCCTATATTTATTTCCAAGTTGTATACCCCTTGTTCTATGTAAAACATATCTCCAGAGATTATATGCTGTTCCAGTTTGTCACAGACACCTGAATCTAACTTGACAGTGTTTATGTTGAGCCATTGCCCAGTTTGTCTCCATGGGTAAAGTTAGGCCAGCCTTTGCCACATTTTATTTTACTCACAGGTCACAAACCGGGCATCAGCTCAATTTTTCCGTTGCCCAGTTAGCAACAGGTGCAGCCTTTGCTCCATCCCGGAATGCCCACAACATGACCCAATGCTAACCACATAGAATCAGGATGTGTGGGGGCAGCACCTGCGGATATCCTGTGGTGCTAACAAAAAAGAACTGGAAAGCACTGAGCAAAATGCTCACAATCTAGGCAACAAAGTTCCAGATCTGGAAGCCCTTATGGCAGAGGCAGACTTAGATATTATTGCTGTTATGAAGGCTTGGTTCAATTAGTTCCATGAATGGGATGTGGGCATACTAGACTATAATATCTTTAGAAGGGATGGCAGAGTTGCTAAGCTACCCATTTCCACGAAAAATATATATATATTTTTTTTTTTGCTAAATCTGATTTTAAATTTGGTATTGCAAGGCAGTATGGCATTTGTATTCCATGATTTTATCCATTGGAATCAGAGCTGCAGGTCCTATAATGCATCAGAATGAGTTTGTCAAAAATCCAGGACTAGTCTAAAATCTCCCCTACTGGAACTGGGTAACTTGGCAACTCTAGGATAGCGATGGGCAAAAGAGTGTAGGAGTAGCCCTTCATGAAAAAAAAACAATACTAAAGTAAGTGGAATGCAGGGAGTATGGGGAAAACAGGAGACAACAAGGGTCATCATGGAAAGAAGGATGGAACTTAAAACTAAAGAGTGTGGTCTAGAGACCTCAAATTGAAAAACAGAAACTGGACAGAGATCTGTTCATGGATGGATGAAAGGATAGATGTTGTTACTATGAGATTTCAAACTGCTGGATGTGGACATTTCATCGGCAGACTCAGAAAGAAGTAGAGAGATTGTGGATGTCATAGAGGGCACTCTACACAGACAAGCGGTGAAGGAAACTATGCAAGAAGAAGTGACATTGGATCTGGTTCTTACAAATGGAGACAGTGTGTCCGATTTCTGAAGGCAGTTACACAGGTAACAGCCCATGTTACCCGTGTAAATGCCTTAACCGGGATTTTCCAAAGGCACCTACTCGGTCCCTAATGAGCTGAAAAGAAGAGATAATGAAATTAATCTGAAAGGAGGAATGAAGAGGTTATGATCACCTGGGAAATTCCCATTCTGATGGAGAAGAAACTGGATGCAAGGAAACCCGGCATACTGGTAAAGGAGAAACACACCAGAATGGCATTGATAATAGAGATGTTGGTTCCAAGTGATTATTCTGTGCATTGCACGGAGAGGCAGAAGATCCTGAAGTACCAAGAAATGCAGTCAGAAACTAAGAAAATGTGACAGAAAGATATAGAAATATTCCCCATTGTATTAGGAGCCACAGACTTGATAAAGAAGAACTTCCAAGCACATCTTGAGAAATTAACCATACATGTTACATCTTTTACGAACTCCAGAGGGAGATTTTCTTTGGCACAATGAAAGTATTTGTTTTTATTTATTTGACAGGTTTTGTATACCGCCTTATCATTAGTTCAAGGTGGTTCACATGGAACAAACATAGAAATAAGCTTTTACATAGAACAGGGAATTAGAACTTGGAGGAGTATATGGGGTAATTGATACATTTAACAATGGATAACTATGTACAGTAACATTGTTGCAGATTGAGGTGTTATTGCTACATTCAGCAGTTGTCCATTATATACATTTGTAAGATCACTCTGTGGCATTTGTTCTACTAGGTGGGACCGTAGTATTCAAGGAATAGATGGGTCTTGATGGCTTTCCTGAAGTCAAATAGATCTTTGATTACACGTATTGAGGCAGGCAGGTTATTCCATAGCTGGGGAGCATACAGAGAGATGACTCAAGTGCAAGTGGATTGCTTTGATGTTCTGCACCTTGTTGAAGTTTTGATGATGTTGATTTCTGTACCTCTTCTTGTTCTGGTTGGACTTGCTTTCTGAAGATTATTAATATGCTCTTGTATTCAGCACAGACAGTGACAGGAAGCCAGTGTAGTTGGTGAAGTGTTGGGGTTATATGATTGTATTTTGCAGTTCCTGTAATGATTCTCGCAGCAGTGGTTTGCACCAGTTGCAAAGGGAGTGTTGTTTTCTTCAGTAGTCCATGATATATCGCGTTGCAGTAATCTATTATAGGGGTTACTAAGGCCTGGCAAACTATTCTGAAGTCTTTGTCTGTTAGAAGCGGTTTAGGTTTGTGCGGAGTCCTCAACTTGTGGTAGGCTGATCTGGTTGTCTTCTTTATGTGTGGTTGGAAGCCGAGTTGATGATCAAAAGTTACTCTGAGGTTTTTGACCTCTTTTTTGTTGGTTTGGGTGTAGTCTAGTATCTTGAGTGAGGATAGTGGGGAAAATTTAGTATTTCTGATGATGTGCATCATTTCTGATTTTTTAAAACTTATGAAAAATTTCTGTCCTTTGATCCCCTCCGACATTGCATCAAGGCATGCTGTGATTTGGGAGTAATCTGGGTGATTGATGTTGATGTGGGTGAATATCATTATATCGTCTGCATATATTCTATAGTGGATGTTATGCCGTTTTATGATGTTAAATATTGGTTGAAGATATATATTAAATAACAGTGCAGAGAGGGCCGAGCCTTGTGGAACATCTTGGTATTGTCTAAATGGTTTAGACTGTTTTTGTTTGGTTCTCACTTGCTGGTTATGGTGTGTCAAATAGGAGAGGAACCAGTCTAGAACTGTTCCATTTATCCCTGTATCGGAGTCTTTGTAGCAGAGTGTTGTAGTTAACAGAGTCAAAAGCAGCGGTGATGTCTATAAAGCATAAGATGAAGACATGTAGTATGTTGTTAGTGCCTATAAAACAAGCGGTTTGATAAAAGTGTGTGAGTGGGGCGGTGGGGGTGTACAGTAATCAGCTAAACAGAGAAGGGGGGGGGGGCGACACCAGGGGAGCCAATATTGATAATCTAAACAAAAAGTAATATTACTAGAGGTTTGACGTGAGTCTCTCAGTTGGTAGGGAGGGGGGTAAGATCAGATTGATTCTGGATGGGGGACTGACAGGAGCTGGCAATCAGTGAAAGATGACCATCTTAGATCCAAGATATTCATGAAACAGGAGGGTTTTTAACTGTTTCCTGAATGTGGAGAAGTCTCAGTTGTTTTGGATCTGGTTTGGAAGGAGTTCCAGAGGGAGGGCACGTACAGTTTGAATGCCCTGTTACAGGTTTGTTGATTGTACTTAGTTTGTTTGTGTGGGATAGTGAGAGTGTTGCTGGTGGTCTGGCGGGTTGGTCTGTTCAGGGTAGGCCATGGGAGTAGAGTCTTGAGTTGGGAGGTCTGTGTTTGATGGAGGGCTTTGTGGATAAGTAGAAGAGATTTTTATTTAATCCTTGCTTCGAGAGGCAGGATGTGAAGCTCTCTCAGGAGTGGGGTAATGTGATCATTTTTCTTAACCCTCTGGATGATTCTTGGGTGGTGTTTAAGGCAGTCCACAAGGGGTTGGTGTGGGTGGCCGGTAGCGGTAGTCCTTGATAGATTGCATTACAGTAGTCCAGGTGGGGGAGTATCATAGCCTGCATGAGGGTCAATGAGTGGTCTGAGTCATTGCACCATCTTTGCTTTGAGGAATATTGTTCTGGCAGTCCATATTATCGAGCTGAGTGGTTGCAGGTAGATATTTAAGAGCATGGTGGAGAGTGTGGAGCCCTGAGGTACTCCTTGATGCTGTCAAAAGGGGGGGGGGGGGAAGGTTGCCATGCTTGTGCGGATGAGTTGTTGTCTGTTGGTCAGGTAGGAGTGGAACCACTGTAACACAATGTCTTTGATGCCAATCTCCTGTAGTCTGTGTAGGAGGGTGTAGTGGGAGATTGTGTCAAAAGCTGTGGATATATCTAGAAAGACCATAGCATATCCAAAGGACCCACTTCCTGCTGATTTGAATACAGTAACAGAGCCGGGCCTCGCTTGGTGTAATGGCTCCCACCTCACCTTGCCTGGCCTTGCTTCCCCTTTTGTTTAATGATGCCTAACTTGTTGCTGCTACAAATTTGAAAGTCCATGCATACGTTACATGTCTGATGTGTCCCTGCCTTCTCTGATGCAATTTCCTGTTACTAAGAGGTGGGGAAGCATCAAACATGTTGCATGCACATGGGTTGCAAAGCCCCAAAGCTGATTTTTGTTCTGCCTCTCTGCTGTCCATTGTTTGTTGCCATTCATCCTACAGCTGGGCCCAGCTCGCTCACTGTGCCGCCTGTGCTGCCCTCCCCATGGTTGCTGCCCTGTGCGAGTACATGGTTTTCACAGTGGGTCTTGCTGCCTCTTTTCCAGCAAATGTCACATAGATGAGATTAGATGATTAGGATATATATTCAGATTGCAAAAACAGCAGGTCTAGCAGACTTTGCTCAGAATATTTTCTGTGTGCAGAAAGGTTACAGATTTCAATCCTCACTCTTGACTGACCGTATCGCAAAATATTTTCTACATCATAGCAATGTATTTTTCCATTGCTTAGTGTGTAAATAAAGTTTCTCTAGCTGGAAGAGGCTGCGGAATTGAACTTAGTGCTATAATTTGTGCATTCTGTCATTCTTCCTCTCATTGCCAGCAATCATCTGCAATAAACCTTATAATCAATAATGAAAATTAGAGTTATTTTTCTTTCAGAACTACTTCATCTACATGGAGCAGCAATTGCAACCCTAGACCCCTTTGCTTCAAAACTACTTGAATGAGTGGTTCACTGTTGCTGTCTTGACTTTCTTTCCTCTCTAGCCTTTCTGGATCCACTGCAATCTGGCTTTCATCTTTTACATTCACATAAACGTCTCTTGTCAAAGTTTCCATTGATTTGTTCCTCGCCTGCTGCTCCTGCCCCACCCCCGAACAAACTTTCTTGGAGGGCGGGCATAAGAACATAAGATATGCCATACTGGGTCAGACCAAGGTCCATCAAGCCCAGTATCCTGTTTCCAACAGTGGCCAATCTAGGTCATACGTACCTAGCAGTTTCCCCAAGAGACACAGGTTCCACAATGCTTGCACTGGTTCAAGCATTGATATCCTGGGTCCCTTCTTAATAATGGTTTATGGACCTTTCCTCCAGGAACTTGTCCAAACCTTTTTTAAACCCAGAAACACTAACAGCCTTTACTACATCCTCCGGTAACAAATTCCAGAGTTTGATTACACGTTGAGTGAAAAAATATTTTCTTTTATTAGTTTTAAATAGTTTACCCTGTAGCTTCATTGCATGTCCCCTAGACTTTCTATATTCTGATAAGGTAAACAATCGATCTACGTTTACCCGTTCCACTCCGTTCATTAATTTATAGACTTCTATCATATCTCCCCGCAGCCGTCTCTTTTCCAAGTTAAAGAGCCCCAACCTTTTTAGCCTTTCTTCATAGGAGTATCCTTCCATCCCCTTTACCATTTTGGTCGCTCTTCTCTGAACCTTTTCTAAAATCGCTATATCCTTTTTAAGATACGGCGACCAGAATTGCACACAATATTCAAGGTGCGGTCTCAATATGGAACGATATAGAGGCATTATAATATCTTTTGTTTTTTTTCCATTCCTTTCCTTATGATACCTAGCATTCTATTCGCTCTCTTGGCCAACGCTGCACACTGGGCCGAGGGTTTTAACATGGTATCCACAATGACACCTAAATCTTTTTCCTGGGTGGTGGTTCCTAATGTTGAACCTTGAATCGTGTAACCATAGTTTGGGTTGTTCTTCCCTAGGTGCATAACCTTGCACTTGACCACATTAAATTTCATCTGCCATTTTGATGCCCAGTCTTCCAATTTATCAAGATCCTCTTGCAATTTTTCACAATCCTCTTGGGTTTTAACAACTTTAAATAGTTTTGTGTCATCTGCAAATTTGATAACCTCACTGGTTATTCAACTTTCCAGGTCATTTATGAATATGTCAAAAAGCAGCGGACTGAGCACAGATCCCTGGGGTACACCACTATTCACCTTTCTCCATTGGGAAAATTGGCCATTTAGCCCTACCCTTTGCTTTCTATCTTTTAACCAGTTCCTGATCCACAATAGTACACTGCCTCCTATCCCATGACTCTTTAGTTTTGCCAAAAGTCTCTGATGAGGGACCTTGTCAAAGGCTTTCTGAAAGTCCAGATACACAATATCAACCAACTCACCTTTGTCCACTTGCTTATTCACTCCTTCAAAAAAACATAACAGATTAGTAAGACAAGATCTTCCTTGTCTAAAGCTATGTTGGCTGTCTCCCATTAGGTCATGACTATCTACATGCTGAGTAATTTTATTCTTTATGATGGTTTCTACCATTTTGCCCGGTACTGATGTCAGGCTCACCGGTCTGTAGTTTCCCGGATCACCCCTGGAACCCTTTTTAAAAATTGGTGTTACATTGGCGATCCTCCAATCTTCAGGTATTAGAGATGATTTTAATGATAGTTCACAGATTACTAATAGCAGGTCTGCAATCTCATATTTCAGTTCTTTCAACACCCTTGGATGTATACCATCCGGCCCAGGTGATTTGCTACTCTTCAGTTTATCTAATAGTTGTAATACATCTTCCCGATGTATCGATATTTCCTTCAATTCTTCCGCACCTTTAAATACCACTTCAGTTATGGGTAACATCCCTACATCTTCGTCAGTAAAGACTGAAGCAAAGAATTCATTCAGTCTCTCTGCTATCGCCTTCTCGTCTCTTAGTACTCCTTTAACCCCTTTATCATCTAATGGACCAACTGACAGGCTGGAAATGCACACACTTGCCCAGGAGTTTTCCCGCCCACCACAACACTGAAGTAGCAGTTCAGTTGCCACATCTGGCAGGGTTGGAATAATGATGCCACCCACTAGTGTATTCTGCCCTAGGTAATTGCTTAGGTTTACCTACTGGACAGGCCAGCCCTGCCTGTTTCTCTAGGATAGCATATAAAACATGTGTCGATTTCTGTGCACATCTGTTTGGCTTGCTTTTCCAGTTTAATGCTGTCTTTTTGTGCACTGGGTAATTTGATTATTGCATTCCAGCACAAAGAATCAGCGTTATAGTCACGCTATGAAACCTTGCGCTAGAGAGCTTTAAGCACCGGGCTACAGTGCAGGGTTTCTGCATAGGTCTGTAAGTGCATATGTTTGCACTTTTCCACATCTAATTTCATTTGCCATTTGGATGCTCAGTCTCCCAGTTTTTCAAGGTCTTCTTGTAATTTTTCAGAATCCTCTTGTGCTTTAAGAGCTATGAATTCTTTTGTGTCGTCTGCGATTTGATCACCTCACTTGTTCCCATTCCCAGGTCATTTATATATATGTTAACAAGCAGATGACCCAGCACAGATCCTGCTATTATTACATGTATTAATCATATATATTGCACTACAAGGCATATGCAACACTGTACAAACATATAAAGAAGACAGTCCCATGCTCATATAGCTTACAATCTAATCACAACAGGCAGAACAATATAAGAGAAAGCAGAGAGATCCACTCGTCACCTTTCTCCATTGAGAAAATTGGCCTTTTAACCCTACTCTGTTTTCTAACATTTAACCAGTTTATAATCCACAACTGTACACTATCTCCTGTCCCATGACTTTTTGATTTCCTCAAAGAGTCTCTCATGAGGGACCTTGTCAAGGGCTTTCTGAAAATCCAGATATATTATATCAACCGGCTCACCTTTGTCTATCTGTTTATTCACTCCTTCAAAAAATATAGCAGATTAGTGAGACAAGACTTTCCTTGGCTGGATATCATGGTGGCTTTGGCTCATTAAACCATGACTATCTATAATATGTTGAGTGATTTTATTCTTTATAATAGTTTCCACCATTTTGCCCTGCCCTGACGATAGGCTCACCAGTCTGAAGTTTCCCAAATCAACCCTGTAACACATGGGTGGGGAACCCTGGTCCTGGAGAGCCTCAGACCAGTCAGGTTTTCGGGATATCCCTAATGAATATGCATGAGATATATATGCATTAGAGATATCCTGCCAACCTGACTGGTTTGTGGCCCTCCAGGGCTGGATTTGGAGACCCCTGCCTTACACCTCTGTCATTTAAGATTGTGAGTGGGCAAGGTGCAGATGTCCTAGACATCGAAAGGGTATATAGAATGTGTCACATTCCTCCTCGATTCTCACCACCACCAAAAAGTTGTCTAATAGACAATATTTTGGTGGTGGTGAGAAATGAGGAGGAATGTGACACATTCTATCTAACCTTTTTGATATCTTGGACATCTGCACCTTGCCCACTCACTATTTTAAATGACAGAGGTGTAAGGCAGGGGTCTCCAAATCCAGCCCTGGAGGGCCACAAACCAGTCAGGTTGGCAGGATATCTCTAATGCATATATGTCTCATGCATATTCATTAGGGCTATCCCAAAAACCTGACTGGTCTGCGGCTCTCCAGGACCAGGGTTCCCCACCCCTGCTGTAACATATAAATTTGAGGAAAAGCAGCCCCCCCCCCCTGTTGTAAGTGTCTGCCCTGTGTGCTAAATGCAGGCCTGATTCTGAACATGCCCCTCCCCCCCCCTCTCTCCACCACTGCATTTACCACACAGTTGTTAATAAGTTAAAGAGTGTTCCTTCAATGTCTGAAAGGGGCTGGAGACATTCATTCTACTTCTGCTGACATTATTAAAGTCAGGAGTCAGAGTCTCTGGTTGTGCAATACCTCCCAGTAGCCTTATCAGGCAACATGAATTGAATTGTGGGTTAGGTTTCTTGAATGGTATTGTGCAATACTACCATAAATGTCTATCTTTGCAATTTTGCAAATATCAAAACCAACAAGACCAGGTCGATAGAGCAATACGATTTTTGTTGGACTGGTCATAGAGAGGTGTAACCCTCTTGTAATGAACTGTCTATTTAATTATATGATAAAAATAGGCAAGGAGTAACAGCTGGGTAGATTTTTATAACCAGGAGAAACAGTCTTATTCAGCCAAACAAAGCAGAAATTTGGTAGGCATAAGCACAAGAGACTCTCAGAAACACAGCTGTCCTTCAGCCATGTGTTTGGTCAAATGATTTCTGCTTTGCATGGTTGAAGGAAAGGATAGTGGATGCATGAAACAGCCTCCCACTAGAGGTGGTAAAGACAACAACTGTATCTGAATTCAAGAAAGCATGGGAGAAGTACAGGGGATCTCTAAAGGAGAGGAAGGGATTATAAAGCTGAGTAGTTGCTATGGATGGGCACACTGAATACACTGTATAGTCTTTATCTGCTGTCATTTTTTATGTTTCTGTTTTGCTTTTTATTTATCAATCTTTTATTATTATTATTATTATTATTTTTAATATTATTATTATTATTGTGATAAACAAACTACAACACTCCCAGCATGTGGATACTCTTACAGTACACAGTACAAGGAGTAAACCAACAATACAATAATCACAAAAAGCCTTGTATAATTTCCCCCTACAATCCCATAGCCTCCCTCCTAGCTTTCGAAGTTCCCACAATCCATAGCCCCACATAAAAATGAAAGAAACATCTCTGGCCCTCTCAGTCAGCTTACTGGACCAGCAGGTATACAGATATTGTCATGTATTACAAAATGTGGTAACAAGTAAATCCTGACACTCCTCCACCCTCCCACTTTATTTATTTATTTATTTGTGTGCTTTTCTATACCGCCCCTTACAGAGATCAGGGGCGGTTTACAGAGAACTTTTTTTAAAAACAATATAACAAAAACATTGAAATATTGTATTACATAGAACATTAAACATTAATGGCACATAGTAACCATATTACAGGAAAACAATATTTTAACTATTTACATGGTTGTGTAAATTACTGCTTATTTACAAAGTATAGCATGCAAAAGTTATAATAGACTGAAAAACATTATAGTAGAAACTAGACGTATAGAGTTCTAATGTGGCAGAGGGCCTATTTACAATAGCCATTATAGGACTGATTTGGCTTCAGTAAGTACAGTGTATCATGGATGTCTGTAAGCAAATGCTAACGGGGAGCGAGTCTTGAGTTAGGTAGGGTAGACTTGTGTTAGTTTAGTTGTGTATTCTTGTGTGGTATGTTTGATTGTGGGTTGTAGGTTGCAGTGGTGTTGACTAAACAGATAAGTTTTAAGTTCCTTCCTGAAAGAGGTAAGGTCCTTAATATCTCTTAGGTTTGGTGATAGTTAATTATATAATAAAAACATATAAAGAAAGCATATGAAGAACAGTGTATATAGAGAGACAAAAAGCCACTCACATTATTCATTATATTGTTGTATTTTTCTCGAGGTTTGCTTCCTCAAAAAAAACAAAAAAAAACCTGAAGAAGGCCGGCTGGCTGAAATGCATAGGAGTCAATAAAAAAAATAAAAGGGGTTTTCAAACACCTGGAATTTGATATCCCCCAGTTTTTGTTCCTGCTTTTTTGTTCCCATTTACAGTCTAAATGGGAGCCTGTTCCATGGGCCTGCAACACATGTGTATAGTCTCGTTCCTGGGGATGTAAAGACACCATCAGTCCACCAATTGGAGTCTATACTGCTACCTATGCAGAGTCTGGGATACGCCCACTCTCCCACCCCCTCCCCAATGCAAAGTATCCAGTATAGGATCTGGCACACCATTGAAATTGCTGCCCAACAACGGTGGACCTTCAGAGAACTGATCCAATTCAGAGGCTATATTGGCAAAAAAAAAAAAAAAGAGTCAATACTATTGGGTCATAAGGATTGCACAAAATGATATGCTTCCCCTGTAGTTCCCTCATTACCAGGACATATTGACCACCAGTATCAACACTCTCTTTGGCACTCAAAATGAAGATCTTTGCTTATTAAAATAACAACTCCTCCCTTCTTACCCACTTCCAGGACTCCAAAAACTTGACCCATCCATCCCCTACACATCTTAAAATGTTCTGTGGCATCCTAGTGAGTTTCCTGTAATCACACCCTGCTGCTTGGCCTAAGTCATAAGGACCTTGTTACATTTAATCGGGGAACCTATTCCACATACATTCCATGATATAGATCTCAGCCCATGTCCCACAAAAACCCACTTCCTGCCCTTACATAATTAGGCCACCACACATCCACTCCTCCACGTCCACTCTTCCCAACCAATCTATGCACTCAAATCCACTGACCCCCCCCACACCCACACCTTCCCATATAACCTCCTGAACCCCCACAAACCCTCCCCATCATCCATACACCCCACATTAGACACATCACCTTTCCAACAGAAGTCACGTGTGATGCAACAGCCCCCTATCTCCTTCCCCACCCCAATACCACACATACATACTCCCACCAACTACATTCTCCACCTTATCGCCCCCCACCAATGACCAACAAACAATCCAAGTCCCCACATCCAAGTCCGCCATCCACAATACGTAACCAAGAACCCCATCTTTCCCATCTCAGCCACCCATCCTGCATTGCAATCCCCACTACAACACCTATGATCCCTACCCATCCATACAACCATACAACCCAGCACCCCTATGCCCCATCTAATTCTCAAAGATCACACACATCATCCGTCACTCTCATTGCAAACATCAGAAATCAAACAAACAAATAAAAAAATGAGAAGAAAAAAGGGAGAAACACTCCAAATAGGGTATGGTTTGCTCAAAGCACAAAGAAGACAACAGAACTCCAGAGAGAGACACTGTGGCACCAAGTAAACCAAAGGGAATTGCCCACAATCCATCAGGCTCCTCATCCTCTTCCCAACAGGAATTGGGTACACCCAAGCATAAAGAAATGACACTGCTCCATGCCAATAGTCCAGCGCAGGTCCTGTTCAGACAAACTCTGACCAACCAGGCCCTTACAGTCAACATAAGAAAAATGCTTATACAGCCCAGATCCTCCAGATCTCAGGCACCAACTGAACCCTGTCTTGAAGACCAGTGTATAGTATCATTTAAGGATGTCTCAAAACCAAGCCACATACTACCAGTATTATAACTGAGAACTCATACCACAGTCCTCCCTGCTGACAGTCATCTAGAATCTGAAGCGTCGGAGGTCGGTACCAATAGGTCCACAAACTGATGCTCTAATGCCACATCAACAAAACCTTGGTCACCCCATTGTGGAATACATGGAGATGTGCTGGGTACTGCAAAACAAATTTTAGTTTGGCAGCGGCAAGCCACTGGCAAACCGCTGAATACTCCCACCATCACAGACTCAACTGCATAGAGAACTCTTAGAAGATGAAGATCCAGTGCCCCTCATGCAAAACCGATCCAGACAGTTTCACAGCTCACAGGAATTTATCCTTTTGGTCATAATTGTGAAATTTTACCAAGACTACATCAAGTTGATTATCCAACACACACTGTGCATAGGTGGTGTGCGTGCTCAATTATAATGGCTCCAGAGTTGACTTCAAGTTAAAGTGAGAGGGTAACCATGATTTCAAAAAGTCATTCAATTCAATGCCTTTAATTGATTCAGGAACTCCGATGAAGCACATGTTGTTCCTGTGGCTGTGATTCTTGAGATCATCAATTTTATCAGACTGTTTAGCCACCAACTCTTTCAGTGCCTGAAGCTCTCTTGTAGTCTCATGTGTCATATGTTCTGCTTGGGAGATGCAATATTCCACTTCTTGCAGGCAGAGGATGTAGGAGGATCAAGAGCATCCAGAGCAGAGGAGCGTGCGGCATTATAGGGAGCTACTGCCTCATCAACAAATTCAGATGGCATAGTGGATAAAAGAGGTGATGAGACAGTAGAGGAGAGAGTCAATACCATGAAGATTTCTAAAGAGGAGAGAGGGCAAGATTGAGGCGGAGGGTGATGATGAGTGAAGCTTAGCAGGTGATGGTCCAATAAGGGAAGAATTGCGGTACAGAACTTTGAGGGAAAGCAATTAGAGAAGAATACAAGATCAAGGCAGTGGTCATGCTGGTGAGTGGGGGCAGTAGAACAAAGCTGGAAGCCAAATGAGGAGGTAAGGGAAAGGAGCTTTAAAGCATAAGGGTCAGAGCGTTTATCAACATGAATGTTAAAATCCCCAAAAATAAGAGAAGGAGAAGAGGAATCCAGAAAGAAAGAAAACTATGAGTCAAAGTCAGTGAAAAAGGTAGAAGTGGACTTGTCATGAGGTCAATATATAACAGCTAACTGGACAGGTAGTGGAATAACAGGTGGGTAGAGTGGATTTCAAAGGAGAGAAAGGAGTGAGATGGAGGCAACAGGAGGGGTTGAAATTTGCAGGAAGGAGAGTGTAGAAGCTGAACACCACTACCATGGCTAGTGGGACAAGGCATGTGGGAGAACTGATAGCCACCATGACAGAAAGCAATGACTGATGCTGAGTCTTCAGGGCAGAGCCAGGTCTCAGTTAGAGAAAGAAGATGGAGACTATTAGAAATAATAGATCTTGAGTAAAGGCAAGTTAATTTGAGATGGAGTGTGTGTTCCACAAGGCACATGAGAAAGGGAGAGAGGAAGGGGAAAGGAGAGGGATATGAATAAGATTTGAGGTGTTGCTTGAAAATATGTTATGGGAGTGTGACAAAAGTCTAGGGCGTGGGCTGGGTTGGGGTTGATATCTCCAAATGAGATAAGGAGAATGATTAGAAGAGTGTGGTACAGAGAACAGACAGCATGGTGATAACAAGGGTGAGATTGTTTTAGAGAGAGAGGAGATGGCTGAATGAGAAGAAGAAAGTGGTAAAACTCAAGAGCTGATGACAGAGTAGAGGATAGGATGGTGGGGGAAGTGAGGATGATAAAGGGGAGATAAGGAGGAGAGGAATGAAGGTGTTAGGAGGAGAAACAATTAGGGAGCATGAGGAATAGGAAGAGAAAGTGATGAGGAACCATAGAAGAGAGAGAGATGGAGAGGAGAACAGAGGTCAGAAGAAGTAAGCGTAGGTGGGAGAGATATCACAGGGGATTAGGTGCACCTGGGAATAATTGTGGCAATGAGCAGATGATGACTATAAGAGACCGAAGGCCTTGGGGTGGGTGGGTAGAGGGGTGGGATGGAGTGATAAAAATTATGAGGATATATAAGTACCTGGGCATCACATTGGACAGAGCTCTGAACCTGAAATCCCACATGACCAAAACTGCAAACAAGGCCTATCAATGATTGAGAACCATCAGAAAGATCAAGCCAATACTCCGCCAGGACCACTTCCGCACAGTGTACCAAGCACTCATAACACCTCTGCTTGATTACGGAAACTCACTATATCAAGGCCTCCCTCAGCAGACCTTACACCTACTCCAGATGGTGCAAAACACTACAGCACGCATCATAACAGACACTCCAAAATCTGAGCACATCACCCCCGTCTTACAACAACTGCACTGGCTCCCAATGGTGGCAAGAGCAAAATTTAAAACAATCATGATCATCTTTAAAATCATTAACCATCTCTCAGCAGACATACTCCAAGACATTATAACAAGAGATATCAGCAATAGACCAAGAATGGCCAATAATGACAGCATGATCGGCACACCTGCCTGATACCACACTATGGAACTCCCTACCAATGAGCCTGAGGACATTAAATGACATCACAGACTTCCGCAAAGCCCTTAAAACCCTGCTCTTTATATAAACATATGAAATTACAGACAACAGTCCCCACCTGAACAGTAATACAACCACCTCCGACAACTAGACACCTCTGACAACTAGACACCCACTCATCCCAATTAGACACACGAGTTCATTGTACAAAGCTGTTAATTACCCTCATGTTAAATTGAACCCTCCAATTGTGATGTGATGTGACCACTTTGATTGAAGGATAAAATGGTATACAAATCTGGCTAAATAAATAAATATATAGGAGACAGGTAGGAATGGAGAAAACTGAACAAGTTTTACAGATAAATAAATAGCACACTAACATTGGCATGGATAAATAAATAGCACACTAATAGTGATAAAATAAATAGATCAATGGACACACAGGACTCAAAAGCTAACATGTAAGTGTGCCCAAACTGGCAACAAAGCAAGTAAGCAGATTCTCGGTGCTGAGACAGAGAGAAATCAGCACACATGGGAAATAAAAACAGGAAGAAGGAGTTAATCAAAGCTTAGTGCGGAGGGGTTAGTCACTCAGGGAGATTAAAGGAGATGGAGGAAAATGGAAAATGCTAGAAAAAACACCAGGACAGAGAAGAAATAGGTAATGGACGAAGACTCTGAGACAAAGGTTTGGACTGTTAATGGCGCCCCTTCGAAACCAGCAACGAGGTCTGGATAACCACTGTTAACTTCTTCAATGTGGTTGTTCCATGACAGATCACCACAAATTTTTAAAAATGTAACTACTACATCTCAGATTTTGTTTAAAATTGCTGTACTGGATTATCTCACATGTCAAAGTCATTGGTGTGAATACAAATTTCCTATGCCTTACAGCTTTCAAGTTATGGGGGGTTGAAAATTATGGAAATGTTATATAATTTCAATAAAAGGTTTACTTTCTGTCATAAATATTAGTAGTGTTTTAAATTATTTATAATTATTTAATATTAAATATATTTAGAATGAAACATCTTCAATTTGAACATTTTTTCGTTTACGACTAGCCTACATGATACTTTAATAGCCTTTAAATTTGTATTTTAACTATAAATTTGCATTGAATTACATTATATTATTAATATTATTATTTTAAAAAAAGCCCTTCTCATTCAGTAGACCCAAAACCTTTAAGCAATGAGGGACTAAATTTGCTTCTGGGGCCCCTCTGGGATTAGGGGTCCAGAAGCATAAGCTTCATTAGTTTCATAGTAGGTCCACCCCTGCCATGATTGGAATGCGAGTGAGTAGATTAGAGGTGGAGAAAGGGCACGGTGAGCTATGCGCAGTTAGTGTGGGGTACACACCTCATGCTAACTGCATCTGGCACGATTAACATGGGTTCACCTAACACCACCTCAGTTGGTGGAGTTAAGTACACCATGCTAAGGTTGAGTACGCTAGAGGATAGGGATCCATGTTAACTACTGGAAAAATGTTTCCCATACCCTTGACAGTTAACACGGTGGTGTTGCACCTAACATGTCATGGTTTTGGATCTGTTGGCACGTTAGGAGCAACACCTTTGTGCCCTTTAGTAAAAGACCCCCATAGCGTTTAGGATGTTCTATGGGGCCCTTTACTAAAGGTTTAGTTTATATTAATGGCGTTAGTTCATGTTTCTGCTGGTAATTCCTCTTTGTATGCAACCCAACATCCTCCTGGCTTTTCCCACTGTCTTGTCGCACTGTTTTGCCATGTTGAGATCCTCAGAAATAATCACACCAATATCCTTCTCCTGGTCCGTTCACACCAACCTCTCTCCCCCTATCTCGTACATTTTCCTTGAATTTCTGCTTCCCAAGTGCATGACACTACACTTCTTTGCATTAAATCTTAAATGCCAAGCATTAGACCATTCTTCCAACTTTTGTAGATCTTTCCTCATATTATCCACTCCCACAGGGGGAGTCCACTCTGTTGCAAATTTTCATGTCATCTGCAAAGAGACAGACTTTTCCATTCAGTCCTTCAGCAATATCACTCACAAATACATTGAACAGTACTGATCTCAAGATCGAACCCTGGGGCACCCCACTAATCACCCTCCTTTCCTCCGAGTGAGCTCCATTTACCATCACCTTCTTTAGTCTGTCAGTCAACCAATTTCTGATCCAGTTTACCACCTTGGGACCCATCCCCAAACTACTGAGTTTATTGATAAGCCTCCTATGAGGAACAGTATCAAAACTTTGCTGAAATCTAGGTAGATGACATCCATTGCATGCCCCTGATTTAGTTCTCTGGTCACCCAGTCAAAGAATTCAATCAGATTTGTTTGGCAAGATCGTCTTTCGGTAAAACCATGTTGCCTCGATCATGCAACCTGTTGGTTTTGAGAAAGTCCACTATTTGCTCTTTCAGGAGCACCTCCATTACTTTTCCCGCCACCAAAGTAAGGCTCACGGGCCTGTAGTTTGTCGCTTCTTCCCTGTCACTACTTTTGTGAAGAGGTACCACATCAGCCATTCTCCAGTCCTGAGGAACTTCTCCTGTTTCCGAGGATCTGTTGAAAACATCCTTTAACGGCCCTGCAAGAACATCTCTGAGTTCTTTCATTTTAATGAGTTAAATTATTGTTATCAAATTTAGTTTTATTTTCCAGTTTCAATTTTTATTACATTTCCCAAAGTATACAATCAAAACATCGAACAACAACAGCTCTTATATCACCCCAATCCCCATATGGATGGAAGAGGGTACCAAATGCATTTTAAATTATTACTTACTTGGAAGGACATTAAGGGGTATGTTTACTAAAACCCAGGTAAAGTGCGAGCCCCGGTAGTGTGCGGGTGCCATATAAGGAGTGGGCGTTCCGTCCTGAAAAAGAAAAGCCGGAATTTACATATGCGCTAAGGTGCGCGGCGCCCATGTGCGCCCCGCACCTTAGTGCATGAGATAGCTGCATGGAAGGCATAAGTGGCGCGCTGACGAGCAAGAAAAAGAGCAGAGCCACAGCACAATGGTTAAGACACTGACCAATGGTGCAGGGATCAGGGGTTAAAGTGCCCAATGAACAAGGCTGGCTGAGGCATAACATATTAAGGGGAAGATTGCTTTAGGAGGCATTTTATTCATATTTTAATTATCACTACTAGCAAACGCACTCCCAAAGCGTGTTAACATAAGGTGCCCTATAAGGCACATTTTAAAGTGCACTGTCAGCCAAGGCACCCTAGAATGTTGCTTATAGGGCGCTTTAGAGGGTGCCGTATGAGGTACCGCAAGGTCAGTGTACTGTTTTTTATGGCAGCACTGTGCAGTTTAAAGAATGAAAAG
This sequence comes from Ichthyophis bannanicus, assembly GCA_033557465.1. Lineage (NCBI taxonomy): Eukaryota > Metazoa > Chordata > Amphibia > Gymnophiona > Ichthyophiidae > Ichthyophis > Ichthyophis bannanicus. Next base: position 734,406,974 of record CM066032.1, on the reverse strand, counting down.
CATAAGTAGGTGCGCTGACAAGCAAGGAGGAGCAGCAGTGGAGCACAATGGTTAAGGCACTGACTGCTGATACAGGGGTCATGAGTTTGCTCCCCAGTGTGCCTAATATGTAAGGCTGGCTGTGGCATCAGCTTTGCATTGTACATATTTTGTCCTGCAGCACTTTAATTTTATGTTATTAATTGCTGCCAGCAAACACGCCCTCACGTCCGCCACAGCACCCTAAAATGTCCCCTATAGGGCACCCTATAGGTTGCATCACAGGATATTGTATAGTGCACCTTATATGGACGGGAACCATAAGGTGCCCTATAAAGCACCCTCAGAGGCACCTTATGGGTACAGTACGCTGAGGGTGTTTTTGCTGGCATCAAAATATGTACATTAAAAAAAATGCATTGGACAGCCATATCAAAAAACCCCTCTGTGGATTTAAACCCATGACCTCTGGCTTCAGAGGCAGTGAAGTAACCATTGGGCTACAGCTCTATAGCTGCTAGCCAGCCCCTGGCTGGCTGCAGAGATCATGCACGTCACCACACAGACAGTCTGCTGTGGTCACCAGGATAGGGTTAGCCCACCCATACCCATGATGCACTGCACATGCAAATCAGCTGTCCACAGATTAACACAAGATGGGCAATGCACCCCCACAGCACCTCGGCCCGGTAGAGGGAAGTGACCATGTCCACCCCCACACCACCTCGGCCTGGTAGGGGGTACTGACCGTGTGTTTTACTGGCACAGAGTAGCTACACACCGTCACATTGTGCGGGTACTGTGCTCACCCTGAGGGTGCAATGAGGTGCCCAGGACCAGGTCCACAACACCTGCCATGGTTGAAAGAGGCCATGCCAGAGATCCAAAGCAGTGTTAATGTGTGAGATAGGTAGTTCCTGCACAAACCTCTTGGATATCTCTGTCTGACTCAGTCAGGTGTAACCCCTAGGTGGGCCACATACCACCCCCCCCCCCCCCTCTCCAGGGCTGAGGGTGGCAAACAGGGTCTCCCAGCAATAGATCCACATTCTACCTCCCTGCAAAGGTAGCAGTAGAGGGGTCCACCAACCCTGGTCCTGCTGAGGAGCAGACACTCCACAGGGCAATCAATGTAGCTCTATACACATCCATAACACAATAGCAGACAGATATTAGGCCTGGATATGGTGAGCTGCACCCCACCACTATCTGTTATTCTCCTGCAGCAAATCATCAGCCACTGCTCCATCACAACACATACCAGCTGCAAACAGTGTGCTAGTTAATCCACAGTGCATGTTCCCAGTGGAGATGCATGCACCCAGAACTGGGATGTCAGCATACACAGCAAGCAGATAAATCAGTGACTGGGCCCCAAAAGGAAACCCATATCTATCACATGAAAGAAGTACTATATAGCACTATGGGGGTGCCTAGCCATGCTGTGGTCACTGCACAGTCAGGGTGAGAGTGATCTCTCAGCAGGACATACTGAGGTCACCCTGTCTGTGTAGGCGGTGGCCGGGCACTAAAATGTCCCAGTCAGTGCCCTATGCCCTGTGCAGATGCACCCTGGCCAGGCCACCCTGTCCAGCCTATACCCATGGTACCTTGCTCCTCATTATGCACATTGGCAGCCAAATACTGGCAACATTGCTGGCAGTGTGGGCTGTGGAAGGTGTTTGCAGCCACCACACACTGGATAGGCAGACAGCCACCCCCACACCTATGCCAGCATTGTGCTACTATAGAGGAGTCCAGCAGCCATACCCACCACACCAGTCCTGGGCACAGTACAGGCATGGATATGGTACGCACTACTGTTGGGGGTCACTCCCCAGGGTGGTAAACACTGTCAGAGAACAGACCTGCAGCGCACACCACAGACATCACAATGATTGTTATGGTGGAGATCAATGAGCAAAATGTGCTTAACGTAGGAATTGATATCTGCCAGTTATCATGGGCAACGTTTGATAGCTGTGTACCATATACCCAGGTGTAGGGTGGCAGTGCTAAGGTATGCAACTGCTAGTATTGGGAGATACAGGCAGGGCCCAATGTCCTGCCTCTCCATGAGGCACTGGCCAATGGGGCCTGTGGGGGTGTGTGTGGGTGTGTTTGGCCCTGTTGGCTGCTGCTTTTATGGCAGAGTGTCTCAACTCCAGTCCTGGTGTTCCAACCACTGTTCTGGTTTTCATGCTGTCCCTCATAGATATGCATGAGCTACATCAGCATACCATGGGGGTGGTGCATAGATATGCAGCACAGGCATCTTTATTAGAGGCAGCATGGATCCTGAATGGTGTGGGGCCCTCCAGGACTGCATTTGGGAGACTCTGCTCTAGGTAATGCGGCTGTTTATGGTGTCTGTGTTTGGTGTGGTAAAATATAGGCGTATGAACCATGCGTATGTTCTCAGCAATAAAGGTTTGTCCGTACTATCATGGTTTAGTTGTAGGAAAAATATGTGGACTGGATTGGCAGTAGCCCCAGCTGGGCTTTGAACCTGTGACCTTCTGTTCCTGCACACACTTTCTGTGTGCACTGCACCACCATGTTGCACCGACATGCTGCGTTCCCTGGGGAGTCCATGACTGTACATCCGACAGAGCCTGTCTGTTGCGGTGGACGGTGCCAGCCTGCACAGGCCTAGGCCACTGTCTGCTGTGGTTTGCAGCTACTGCCCCCTCCACCACCTGTACCCTTCTGCCAACATGCAGACATGTCCCTATCTGGGAAAAAGCATATGACCTGATTGAGTTGTAGCACTCCAGGACTGAATTTGGGGGACTCGGCTGTAGGTAATGCCCATTGTTATGGTTTGTGTGCAGTGTAGGGTAAAATATAGGTGTTGGAACCATGCTTATGTTCTCTGCAATAAAGGAGTGTCTGTACTATCACTGTTTAGTAGTGGGTAAGGCTATGGGGACTGGGTTGGCAGGAGCCCCAGCTGGTATTTGAACCTGTGACTCTCTGGTCCTACAGGCCCTGGCTGTGTCCGCTGCACCACACTGTGGCCACAGAAACAGTGCAGTCTCTGGAGATAGGAAACCTGGCCGCACGAGTCAGACACCCTGCTCTGCACAATTTTACTGTGGGCTCGTTTACCTTGTATGGGGACAAAGGTGCAAATAAACCTCACAAATGCCCTCCAAAAAAGGGGAAGAAAACCAAAACCAAGCTGCGCAACAGTGATATCAATGGGCAACCTGGAAAACACTCCCAGGAAAGCTCCATTAAAATGCAGTGCTTTTGAATCACAGCAATACTGGGGTTATAGAGATGCAATCTCAATGCCAGTGCACATACTCTGGATCTGGGTGGGTTATGTGTATGATGATATGTATCACTTACCCACAGCTTTTACAGGTCATGAATCAGGTAGAATTATGGCTGAATTTTATAGTTTTTGGCCTTTTCATGGGATGAATAGCATTCCTCTGTTGTTGTTAAGTGTCATTGAGTAGAGGTCTACTCACGGCGATCCTGTGGATAGTTGTCCTAAATTGTGTTCAGTCTTCAGTCAGGCAGATAATAATGCTACTTTTGTTTAGAAATTTCATGGTTTTTATTAACGGAGAACATTGATACTTTTCTTGTAGTACAATATTGATTTAAACAATCATTAATATATGAAGCCAGGACATTTATATTGTTTTTTCTTGGAAGAGCTGAAGATATTTGACACAGAGCTGAGGGAGAGAGAGACTGAAGGGACCTCGAGGCCCTTCTAAAACAATGCTAGAATTGGATACTAGTCAGATTGAGATTAGAGTTTAAGGGGCTCATTGTGAACAGCGTTTAGCTCCCCACACATACAGCAGCAATGTGCGGAGAGCTCAGGATGGAGGCGGGAGAGGGCTACAATGCAGAGGAGACAAGGTGGAATGGAGGCAGGACCCTGACCTGGATATACAAGGCCAATTACGATCACAGCCCTGTACTTCTGGGACTGGTGATTTGGATGGAGGGACCTCAGGGTAAATTAAGTCCCCCCCCCCCCAACACAGATGGACATCCAGCCTGGGCCCCCACGAAGAGGTGAGCAGGGGAAGGGGTTCCCAGGAGCCCGATCAAGGCCTTGGAACACCCGATTACAGGTTGGGCAGTGGGGAACTATACATTAAAACAGTTCTGGCTGGTCGGGGTGCCTGAATGATGTCCTGGTGTCATGGCAATGGGGTTTCATGGCACCAGGGCTACATGCATGTGGCCTGGCTGAGTTGGATAGGGAGTCAACTTGACATCCGGCTCTCTGAATCGGGGCATGATTTGTCCATGTGGGCCCTTTGAACCTGATTCTGATCATGCATGGAGCCCCTACAGGATCAGAATCCAGTGCAAATCCGGTCCATCGAGATTCTGGATGTCCGGACGGGCCGAACATGCCCCAATCATGATGGGGCCATAGGTTTTCTTCATCACTATTATTTTGAAGTAGAAATCAGCTAGAAAGGTAGTATATCTCCTTTATTTTATAAATTTTAGTTGAGAAGTCAATGTTTAGCTGTGGAAGATGTTTTTCTCTGTACTACTTTTCTCAAGGCCATCTTTACATCCCTGTTCCTTAGGCTATATATAAATGGGTTCAGCATAGGAGACAGCACGTTGTACACCAAACTGCTGATCTTGTCTTTTTCCAAGGAATAGGTGGAAGAAGGCCTGAAATACATGAACATTAGTGTCCCATAGAAGAAAATCACTACAGTGAGATGGGAGGAACAGGTAGAGAAAGTCTTGTGCCTTCCTCTAGTGGATTTGATCTTCAGGATGGTGTTGATGATGCGGATGTAGGAAATAAGGATGATTAGGAAGGGCAACATTACTATAAGTGAGCCCTCTGTGAAGATCACCAGCTCATTGATGGAGGTATCTGTGCAGGAGAGCTGTAACAGTGGTGTGATATCACAGTAGAAGTGTTGGATTTTGTTAGAGTCACAAAAGGACAGTCGAGCTATCAACAACGTATTCAAAAAGGCATTCAGAATACTAATGATGAAAGAAGCTACTGACATGCTTAGACACACTTTCTTATTCATTATTGTGATATAATGCAGTGGATTACATATGGCAACATAGCGGTCATAGGCCATAATGGACAGGAGCACACATTCTGCAGTAGTAAAGAAAATGAAGAAATAGAGCTGGGTAATACACTCTGAGAAGGAGATGGTTTTCTTGTTAGAGATGAGATTGCTTAACATTTTGGGGACAGTGACTGAGGTGAAACACACATCCACAAAGGACAAGTTACGGAGTAAGAAATACATGGGGGTGTGGAGCTGGGAGGTCCCAGTAATCACTAAGATCATGGTTCCATTCCCCAGCAGGTTCATCAGGTACATAACCAGGAACACTACAAAGAAGAGACCTCTAAGCTCCACATGATTTGTGAGGCCCAAGAGAAGAAATTCAATTGCTGTGGTCCGATTCCTCTCTTCCATTTTTATTCCTTTAATACAAAGTAAGATTAAATTAAGGGATATATTTTCATTTCATTTTCATTTATTATATTTATAGACTGCAACATAAAAATACATCAGTTTGATTTACATCAATAAATACAGAAGATCAACAATACAAAGAGCCCTCTTCTTGGGTGTCGCATATGATACAATACTAAATTTTATAAGGATCAACTGAGCTTCAAACAAGTGATTTTTATGATCAAAGGTAAGGAAAAATATAAGAAAATATCTGCCAAAAGTAAAATGAAGAAAACAGAAGTTTTGTTTTAGTCATCGACGAATAAACACAAGTCCGCATATTCATGCCAACCACATATACACAGTTCAGTTTTCAAAATGATCCTCTTGGCATAATAGAATGCTGTTGAGCTATATCAGTGGTGAAGAAATCTTTTTGGGGAACATCCCCTAGTCATTCATGCAATTGCTTGGACCCTCCATTCACTTAAGCCCAAAAAGATTTTCTCTGTGATGCAGAAAGGGTCATTGTGTACTGCCCATTATGATTTTTTTGTTTGCTAATTTAAAAAAAAAAAGAAGTAGGAGCTTATGCCTACTATATATTATTTCCTTACTAGCTGAAATACCTAAAGATTTGCACATAAATTTGAGCCGATATTGTCAGCTCTCCCTCCCTCACACACTCAGCTGTCTCTCTCATTTTTTCCATAAGAAAATAAGAACATAAATGCCATACTGGGTCAGACCAAGGTCCATCAAGTCCAGTATCATGTTTCCAACAGTGGCCAGTCAAGTTCACAAGTACCTGGCAGGTTCCCCAAAAGGTACACAGATTCAACAGTGGTTATCCTGGGGAGAGCAGTGGATTTCTCTGGTCCTCCTTAATAATGGTTTATTAACCTTTCCTCCAGGAACTCGTCCAAACCTTTTCTAAACCCAGCTACACTAACAGCTTTTATCACATTCTCTGGTAACAAATTTCAGAGTTTAATTACACATTGAGTGAAAAAATATTTTCTCTTATTAGTCTTAAATGGGTTACAATGTAGCTTCATTGAACTAGTCCCCTAGGGCCCAATTCTGTTCTAGACATCCCGGTCCTCTGTGCACCCGGTCAAATCTGGACACACAGAGAGTGACGGGATTCTGATCCCGAGGGGCACGTCTAGCTCCATGGGATCAGAAACACATTCAGACCTGGACCCCGATTCCAGTTGGTCTGCATGTACAGGCCTTGCCTGGCTAACTAAGTGATGGCTCCTGAATGGAGCCTCAATTCTTAGCCACCGGACAGGCATTTTCATTCCCCATAGCCTGACCCCCAGTTTGGCTTCATAAGACCAGGGTTAGGCTACAAGGAATCACCTCTGCCCACTCCCACCTTTGCTGTACCCTGGGCCTGCCTTCTCCCGCTGACTAGGGGAAAGTGGAATAACGAGTGAGGTTATCAAATTTGCAGATGACACAAAACTATTTAAAGTTGTTAAAACCCAAGAGGATTGTGAAAAATTGCAAGAGGATCTTGATAAATTGGAAGACTGGGCATCAAAATGGCAGATGAAATTTAATGTGGACAAGTGCAAGGTTATGCACCTAGGGAAGAACAACCCACACTATGGTTACATGATGCAAGGTTCCACATTAGGAACCACCACCCAGGAAAAAGATTTAGGCGTCACTGTGGATACCATGTTAAAACCCTCGGCCCAGTGTGCAGCGGCGGCCAAGAGAGCAAATAGAATGCTAGGTATGATAAGGAAAGGAATGGAAAATAAAACAAAAGATATTATAATGCCTCTATATCGTTCCATGGTGAGACCGCACCTTGAATATTGTGTGCAATTCTGGTCGCCGTATCTTAAAAAGGATATAGCGATTTTAGAAAAGGTACAGAGAAGAGCCACCAAAATGGTAAAGGGGATGGAAGGATACTCCTATGAAGAAAGGCTAAAAAGGTTAGGGCTCTTTAACCTGGAAAAGAGACGGCTGAGGGGAGATATGATAGAAGTCTATAAATTAATGAACGGAGTGGAACGGGTAAACGTAGATAGATTGTTTACCTTATCAGAATATAGAAAGACTAGGGGACATGCAATGAAGCTACAGGGTAAACTATTTAAGACTAATAAAAGAAAATATTTTTTCACTCAACGTGTAATCAAACTCTGGAAATTTTTACCAGAGGATGTAGTAAAGGCCGTTAGTGTAGCTGGGTTTAAACAAGCTTTCTACAAGTTCATCGAGGACAGGACCAAAAACGATTATTAAGAAGTGACCGAAGATATCAATGCTTGACCCAGTACAAGCATTGTGGAACTTGTGTCTCTTGGGGAAACTGCTAGGTACATATGACCTAGATTGGCCACTGTTGGAAACAGAATACTGGGCTTGATGGACCTTGGTCTGATCCAGTATGGCATATCTTATGTTCTTATGTTCTTATTCCAACTCAGAGGTGGAATAAGTTCCCCATACAGGCAGCCGGCACCGGAAATACAGGGCTGACATTGGAATCGGCCCTGTATGTCTGAGGCCCCAGACCACCCACTGCCCGCCTTATCTCTGCCCCTACAATGCCCCTTTCCTGCCCCCATCTAACCTCCCCGTACAATGTGTGGGGAAGTTAGTCAGGATCAGCAGAGGGCCGAATAGCGGGGATGGACGCCTCGGAATGACCCTGCTAGTCTTCCTATTTTTTTGAGGGATTAAACAACTGATTTACATTTAGCAGCTCCACTCCATTCATTAATTTATAGATCTGTATCATACCTCCCCTGAGCCATCTTTTTACCAAGATGAAGATCCCTAACCTTTTAACTCTTTCCTCATAGGTGTATACTTCCATTCCCTTTACCATTTGCGTGGCGCTTCTCTGTATCTTTTCAAATTCTGCTATATCCTTTTTTTAAGATATGGTGACCAAAATTGCACGCAACAATCAAGGTGTGGTCTCACCATGGAATGATACAAGGCATTAAAATATCCTTGGTTTATTCTCCATTCTTTTCCTTATGATTCCAAGTATTCTATATGCTTTCTTGGCCGCCGCTGCACACTGGGTAGAGGGTTTCAATGTATTTTCCACAATGACACCTAGATCATTTTCCTGGGTGGTGGTTCCTAATGTGGAACCTTTTACTCTGTAACCATAGTTTGGGTTATTCTTCCCTAAGAGGGCAATTCCATTCTGGGCATCCCCTGCCAATGCATTAGCCCAGAATCTGCAAGTACGCCAGTTAAACCTGAGTCTGATCCCACGGGGACTAGACATGTCCGCGGGATCAGAATCAGGTGCAACCGGCCTGACCTGCAGGCCATGGTCCAGTTCTGGGACCCAGACATCCAGCCCACTGTATGGCAAGCCAAGCCAGGCTCCTGCATAGAGTGGAGGTGGCATAGCATCCTGTTGCCTTGCCACTGCAGCTCCATGCAGGAGCCGCGATCCCCGGCAGAGACTGAAAAGTTGCGTTCTCTGCAGCCCATCTCTCCGATTGAGCCACGGGGAACCCCCTGCATCCCCTCACCTTCCTTTCCAGTCCTGGCTGCGTCATCTGGCTCCATCTAGGGGGACTTATTCCACCTTCGAGGTGGAATAAGTCCCCCATCCAGTCCTCTGAACCCGGACATACAGGACTGACCTTGGAATTAGCCCTATACATTTGGGTTGTGTTCCCACCCACTGCCTGCCCTTGCTCTGCCTGCGGCCCCCCCTCCCTCCCACAAACTGAGATCCCCACACAGCTCAGATCTACGTGCAGGGATCTCTGTTTCCCGGATGTAGGCCAGGCATTTAGTGGGTCTGGACATCCGGATAGGACATCCAGGCCCACTAAACACAATTCAGAATGACCCCCTAAGTGCAGAATTTTGCACTTTTCCACCTTAAACTTCATCTGCCATTTGGATATCTACTCTTCCAATTTATCAAGGTCTTCTTGCAATTTTTCACAATCCTCTTGTGTTTTTTTATTTTTTAAATTTATCTTTATTGCAAAATCCACAGCAAGGAAACACAACAACCATACAGTTGCCAGACCATTTACAACCCAATTATATACCCCCCACCCCCCAAACCCCTAAAACCGCATATACCATCCTAACAGACCAGCACCCACCCCTCCCGTCTACCCGGTGCAATGTGGGCAACTTGCAAACATGAGCTAAACAACATAGTGAATCTAAAGAAATCACCTAAGGGCCGTGAACTGCTCCAGTGCATACCACTTAGAGGCCCTGATTGTTTGACCCCTAAGACTCAAAGATTTTTCATGGGCCTTTTCATACTTAACATACATGCAAACTAGATTCCACCATTCCAGCCAGCTGGGTTTTATAGGATTCTTCCAGTGGGTAAGCAAGAGCTTTATTGCAACCTGTAGCATAAAGTTCAGTACGAAAAGGTTCCTTCTGTCTAGTGATGGAATCTCTGCTAAGTTCCTAAATACTGTTATACTCCAGGAGAGTTTAGCAGTGAACTTTAACACTTTCTGCATTTTGGCCCATATCGGATTCCAAAACTCATGAATGTAAGGGCATTCCAGCATCATATGACTTAAAGAGACTATATCCCTACAGCAGAACCAACATTCATTGCCTGTCTTCTTATTCCATTTGGCCAATTTGACTGGAGTAATATAAGCTCGGTGAGCGAAAAAATACATTGACTGAGTAAGCGCTGCTGACTTAGATACCCGCACAGAGGTATTCCAAAACCTTGTCCAAAACTGTTCATTTATATCCACTTCTGTCTCTGCTCCCCAGATACTCAAAAGGCCTCTGTTCTGAGGCAAGTGCCACTCCTTAAATAAGGCATAGAACTTGGAAATTATACCAGATTTAACACTTATACTCTCCACAAGTGATTGCAGCCCCCAAACTTGAGAAAGGCCACTGACACTCCTCACCACCCTGCTGATACAATGTCTTAATTGTGTCCATTGAAAGTAGCAATCAATCGGGAGGTCAAACTCCTGATGCAGAGTGCCAAATGTCTTCCATGCTGCTTTATCTACCAACTGCCCCACCGTCCATATCCCACACTTTTGCCACTTTACCCATGCACATGTTGTTTTATTAACTTTAATCTCAGGATTATGCCATAAAGGTACTTGCAGTGAAAATGGTTTGTCCTTCTTAATAATTGGAAGTAGTGCTTGAAATGCCATCTGTGGAGAAACAATTACGCTCCCTATCTTTGAGATATCAGGATTCAGCATTCCCATAAGCAATGTGATTGGACACGGTGCAACAATATGCTCCTCAACTTCCAGCCATGTAGGTTTCCAGGAAAGAGTGTCACTCATGGACCAGACAACACCTTGTTTTAAAAGGGAAGCCAGATGATACCAATAGAAGTCCGGAAAATAAACACCCCCCATTGCTTTACTAACTTTTAACTTTTTCAGCACAATTCTGGGGGTTCTCCCTTCCCAAAGGAATCTTGAGAGGATACGTTCAATCTTCCTGTATTCCAGGACCGGAAACACAACTGGAATCATGCCCAAGATATAATTAATTTTCGGAACCAACATCATCTTGATGGCTTCTAACTGACCCCACCAGGTGAGGTGCAAAGGTGACCATTTCAAAGTAAATTCCCGCGTCAGATCCAATAGCTGCCTTGCATTTAGCTTCACTGTTTCATCTAAGGAAGCGCAATACTGCACCCCCAAATACTTCACTGCTGCATTCTCCCACTGGAATGGGAGGTCCATCAACGATATCTGATTCACTCTCTGATTCAATGGGAAAGCCACTGATTTAGACCAGTTGACCTTGTAACCAGAAAACTTTGCATATTGGGTTATTATCTGCAATAAAGACGCAATGGATCCTGGAGTAAGGAACAGCAATAGATTATCGGCGTAAGCAGATAACTTAACTTGTAGGTCAGCAACTTTGATGCCGTGAATCTCCTCTGACTGCCGAATCATCAGCAACAACGGCTCCAGGGCCAAGTTAAATAAAAGAGGTAACATGGGACAACCTTGTCTCGTGCCTCGGCACAGTGAAAACGGATCCGAGAGTATGCCATTTGCAAAGATCCGGGCAGAAGGATTTGTATAAAGCACACGCACCATATCTATGAATTCCCTCGGAAGCCCAAACCACCCCATTACTTGATATAGAAAAGACCATTCAAGCCTATCAAAGGCCTTTTCAGCGTCTAATGAGAGGCCAATCAAAGTCATGTCAATTGAATCCGCCTTCTCCAGGATATTGCACAGTAGTCTCCCATTGTCAGCTGTGGATCTCCCAGCCATAAATCCGCATTGATTGGGGTGTATCAAAACATGAAGGACCTTACCCAGACGCCGAGCCAAAACGCTGGAGTATATCTTATAATCAGTGTTCAAGAGTGAGATTGGTCTATAATTTCCAACCATTGTAGGGTCCTTCCCAGGCTTTTCCAACACCACGATCGTAGCACTTGCAAACAAGCCCGCATTAGAATCTCCCTCCCGAAGGGTCTGATAGTAGATCTTCAGCTGAGGGAGAAGTTCTGTAGCAAATGCTTTATAGAATTCTACGGGAATCCCATCAGGTCCTGCCGCCTTCCTATTCTTCATACCTGCCAGCGCTTCTTTCAGTTCCAGCGGTGTAATGGGTTCTATTAGAGAGGCAGTGTGTGCTTCAACAAGTTTAGGTCGTGCCACCATATTCAGCCACTCAGTACACTTCCCCTCATCAAACTTCACTTCTGAGGTGTACAACTGTGTGTAGAAGGCCCGGAAGGCTGCCACAATATCATCACTCTTTTTCAGAGGGCCCTTCTGTGCATCCTTTAAAAGGGCAATCTGCACTTTTACACGATGGGATTTTAACCTTGCAGCAAGCAATCTGCCAGCCTTATTATTCTATGTATAATATCTAGATTGCTGAGACATCATACATTGCTCTACTTCTGAGCTTAATATCATATTATATTGATATCTCAACTTCTGAAGGCGAATTAATACAAGGTTATTAAATTGCTTTTGCAGAACTCTCTCTCCCGCCCTAATTTGCTGATCCAGTTCCTTAAGCCGCCTATTCACTTTCCTGGCTTCCGCAATAGATAAACTAGTTATATGAGCTCTTATCGATGCCTTAAAGGCTTCCCACCACGCCCAATTAGACGTGTCCTCCGGCATATTGTTATCGAAATATTCTTTTATAACCTGTTTTAAGTGTTCTCTGACTGTTGCATCCGCTAGTAGTGTTCTCTTGAAAGACCAACCCTGACAATCACCCTCTCCCAAGTTCCCACTTAGCTCCAGATCCACTGCTGCATGATCTGAGATATGGGTGCTGAATATATTTGCACTGCTAACCTTACGCATCAATATTTTAGACACCAGAAAGAAGTCTATCCGCGAATAGGAGTTATGAGGGAATGAGAAAAAAGTATAATCTTTTTCGGAGGGGTGCAGCAACCTCCAAGCATCCACTAAACCCACCTCAGACATAACGGACTGTAACACCGTCAGCGCCCTACACTTCCTCCCCACTCTATTGGGATTGCAATCGATTAGAGGATCTAACACCATATTAAAATTTCCGCCAATTACAATTGGAAACCGTGCCTCTTCTTGGATTGCTACCGCGAAGGAATGGTAGAAGTCAGGGTTATCAGAATTCGGGGCATCCACATTAAATATGACCAAATGCTTACTCCCCATTAATAAATGTACTTTAGCCCACCTCCTTTCAGAATCAGCCCACACAGCTAGAATGTGGGCCCCTATCTTCGCATTAAGCAAGATAGCCACCCCATTTTTCTTACCAATAGCTGGTGCATGGGCAAGCAAGTCAAAATGTCCCATGGCCAACTTTTTAGTTTCAGCTGTGCATAAGTGAGTTTCTTGCAGCAATATTACATCTGCCTTTTGTTTTTGACAATATGCCATAATTTTCTTCTGCTTAGCTGGATGCATAATGCCCTTTACATTCAGCGATATTAATCTAAGGGGGTTCATATGCAAATAGCCTATAACACAGAAATGCCCCCACCATAGTCCACCCCCAGTTACTTTCAAGGTATAGAACCCATTCCCAAAAAACCTTTGTTTGCAGCCCACATTGCGCCAACCCCACCCCCAAAACAGGGCTCCACACAATTGGGTGAGACAGTATGAAAACAACAGGTTGACGCAAGACCCATAAACAGTTATTATGAACACTTATTATGTGAATGGAACATGATTTCAAATGTAAGTTCAATATGTAACTTAACCTCCTCATTTAACACTATCTCGTTGCGCCCCCCCCCCCCCCCCAAACATGCCAACTCCTTTAGAACCCCTCTACGGGCCTTAACAAACAAACATCAAGGCTTATAATCACCAAACAGCCCCACACAATATGGAGACAAGTCTTCCACGTGGCTCAAGTCCGAAACACTCTTCCCTCTCTCATTCGATTAACCCCTGCTGAGTCAACCTCCTCATGTTGTTTTTTCACAATGCATAAGTAATTCTTCTTGATCTTCAATGAACTGCAACAGCAACTTTGGGTCCTCAAAAGTCTTGGTACGATTGTCCAATGTAACCTTAAATCTGGCCAGGTAGAAGAGGCCATACCTGGCTTGTAAATGTTGCAGCCTAGGTCTTAAGTCCAAAAATTGCTTTCTTCTGTCCATCGTCGCTTTACAAAAGTCTGGAAAAAAGGATAGTCGGTGTCCCTCATATGTCAGAGTTGAGGACGCCTTTGCCGCATTCATTATTTGTAATACATGCTGGTGGCGTAGCAAGCAAAAGATCAAGGGGCGCGGTTTCCGACCCGAAAGGCCTCCTTGCATCGGTATTCTATGGGCCCTCTCAATTTCCAGTGACCTACCAAAGCTTATGCGAAGCAACTTTGGAAGCAGATTCTCCAAAAAGGCTACTGGATCAGCACCCTCTGCCCCCTTAGGTACACCTACTATCCGTATGCTATTCCGACGAAGCCTATTACTTAAATCCTCCACACTCTGATCCAGGTATCCCAGCTTTTTCACGGACCTCTGCACCTGCTTCAATCTCTCCTCGTGATCAGCGGTTGTAACATCCATTCTTCCAACATGCCCAGCTAGGTCTCCAACCTGTGTTTTCATTTCTTGCATATCAGCCTGTACTTGAAGAAGAGTATCTCCATTGGCCGAGACTAGTACCTGTATCGCTTTTACCTCCGCCAGTAGTTCCCGCATGGCCTCGTCCGGGTCCCTCGCTGTCGGGACCTTCTGAGGGGAAGGGGGGTCTGGTTTGGCTCTCTTAGAACTGGTATTCAGGCCAGAAGAGAATTCTAACTTAGTTTGCTTTCCACTAGCCATACTCTTCTCCATGCTCTGAACTCTCCCAGACCATATGTGAATGTCAAGCCCACTATAATGTCAAGTTCACTTTCCAGGAGTCTTTACGGGTCCACGGGGGCTGAATGCTCACACAGCCATCTTGCTTCCCTGCTGGCTCCGCCTTCAATCCTCTTGTGTTTTAACAACTTTGAATAATTTTGTTTTGGCTGCAAATTTTATTATCTCACTTTTTATTCCCAATTCCAGGTCATTTATGAATATGTTAAAAAGCAGCAGGCCCAGCAGAGATCCCTGGGATACTCCATTAGTCACCTTTCTCCATTGAAGAAATTGGCCATGTAGCCCTACTACTTTCTATCTTTTAACAGTTTCTGATGCACAATAGTACACTGCCTCCTATCCCATGACTTTTTAATTTTGCCAAGAGTCTCTTATGAGGGACCTTGTAAAAGCCTTTCTGAAAATCCAGATACACTATATCAACTGGCCCACCTTTATCTACCTATTTATTCACACCTTCCTTGGCTAAATCCTTGTTGGCTTTCTCCCATTAAATTACAACTACCTACATGTTTAGTAATTTCATTCTTTATAATAGTTTCTTTATTCTTTATTCCTTCCCTTATCAGTCTCTCATTCTCCTTCCCCTCACTATTTTCTCTCTCCCCTTCTGTTTCCCCCTCCCCCAACTGTTGCTCTCTCTCCAACATACATACAGACCTATCAGTCTCTCTCTCTCTCTTTCTCCCCTTCTGTAGCCACTCCATCAATCACTCTTTTCCAGCTCCCATCATTTCTTCTTTTTTCCACATCCTACCTCCATCACATCAGTCTTGATGTATCCCTCTTCCACCATTCAGCACACTCCCTTTCTCTCTTCCCCTTACCTTACAATTCTCTCCCTCTCTCCCAAATGCTCACTAGTCTTTTATTCTCCCTCTCTATCTTGCTGGTCAAACCTCTTTCACTCTCTCTGTCTCTCCTACCCACCAGCCTCTCTCTGTCTCTCTCTCCCCCAAAACTATCCTCTCTCCATATTTCCCCTCCCCACTATTCTATCTCTTTCTACTTCTCTTCCACGTCCCCACTGTTATATTCACTCATATGTTCCATGCCCAGGGCCAGACCGTCCACTAGGTGGGTTAAATGGCCACCTAGGGCAGCAGACCTCTGTGGGTGGCACGGTACCCATGGCAGGCCATGTGCTTAGGCATACATGGCCTGCCACTTCTGACCCCCTCTCCAACAGGAAGGCTTTTGGAGGGGGGATCAGATGCCGCAGGCTATGTGTGCTATAAAACATGGCCTGCTGCAGGCTGCTGCTGCCACGCTGCACCGACCCTCCCTCCATCTCACGGATTGAATTGGCGGCAGCAAGGGCAGCGGCTTGGCATGGTAGGGGCAACACATCTAGGCTAAGCTGGTATGGAAGAGGCAACACGACTGGGGCTTGTGTCTGGGGTGGCAGAAACCCTAGGGTTGGGCCTTGCCCACCCCACCACTATTTCTCTCTCTTTTTCTTTCTCCCCTCCCCCATATGATGCGTAACACATTTTCAAAGAAAATCTTCATGCACTGTTTGCCTTTGAAATTTTGCAAAAGTTCATCTGATTCACAAGTACTCACAATCCTTTTCGAGTTTTATATGTGGATAGGATTAGCAAGAAGCTCTATATAACCGAGATGATCTGCATGTGGAAATTTTCAAACCCTTTGATCTAAGTGGTTGACTTTTTATGAAGCTAGCAAGGTGGATCATTCTGCAGATACTCTAGATCTGCTAGAGGAAGAAGCAATTGGGGGGTACATTTTTAAGAAAATACTTTATAGTCTGGTCATGTATGTCCATCTATCTATCTATCCTATCTGTCTGTGACTCCCATAAGTGCAGCAATCCAGCCAATGAGATCTAGGGGCTCTGTGCCAGCAGAAAGCAAAGGAAGTTGAGGCCTTGGAACTACTAGACAGACCCAGGCATCTGCTTGATCAGAGGGAGCACGTGTCAGACAGTGCAATTGCAAGACAAAGTCAATGCCAACATACAGAGTTCTGGAGCCAGCGAACATCCAGAAGTGTAGTAAGCACAGGGGAAATAGCATGACTTTCATCTGTACACTCCCTGGGTGTACAGTCTTTTCAGTTTATGGTTCCATTTCTGTTCCCTTATGATTGGGAATCCATTTTATTCCTATATCTCTGGAACTGAGAAGCTTTGTTTATTGACTACTTCAGGAATTGTAGGGCTGGTACCTGGGCTTTCTTCTGAACCACTGTTGCCTGCTTAGACACCAAAAATCTGAACCCAAGATGGATTCCTGGTAGATGTAATTTCTGCTGTGTTCAAGCTCTAAAACTGCTGACTTCAAGCCGAGTTTACGTGCACATACAGCGAAGCTATTGTTCCCAGCTATGATTATGTGCAAGATAACTCACCCATGAGATCGTCTCATCGAGAGACTGTTCTACTTGTTCTAACATTTGCAACAATGTATGAACCTGCATACCAGCATCTTTCTCTCACCATGGACCTTTGTTTGGAGAAGAACCACCTGACAATTGCTAACTGATTCACTGAAAGATGTCACACAGTATCTGAGATCAGCCAATCACCGTGCTGTGATGAGAAATTCAGGACAAAGAATTATATGCTGGGCATGGAGGGAAACACACACTACTTTTAGTCTTACTTTAGACTCACTGTGGGCTCTTTCTACTTTCTGCCGTACTCTGCGATTCTATAGTCTTCAGCCCTACTGCCTGCCTGTCTCCGTCTGGAAAGTCAGACTGTGTGCAAGGTCAAGGACGAACCTCAGGAAGGAGAACGTCTATCCTACAGACCTGAAGCTCTAAGTTATCATACTGCTCAATCAGACTGGCTGCAGCCTTTTGGACTCCTAGCTGTTCCAGAAAATGTCTCAGACCCAGTCACAATTGTCCTTCTGGCGGAGCACTGAGGTCTTGGCATTACAATTCCTCCTGGGGGAGGAGTATATTAGCTAGCTATTCTCCCCAAGTGCAGAGTGAAGCAGTGACTTTGGTTGCTAAAACGGTGATTTATGATCTTGGCGTAACTGTAATCAAAGTGCTGCATAACTTGCTGCCTCAAAATTCTAACTTATTCTATATCTACATTATTTTTCTATCAGCAACAAAGGGATATGTTTACTAAACCATCTTAATGTTACTGGCATTAGTTGCAGTCTTACAGTGATGAATGCCATATAAGGTAGTGGGCGTTCCGGTCTTAAGATAGCATTTTGGGTTATCGTGCGATAAAGTCCGTTATCGCGCAATAGAGGGAGCCAGGCACATTAACGTGCATTAGCCTTAATTAGTCGCACTGACCTACAAACCCATCAACAGAGGTGTAGCACAATGGTTAATAGATTGACTGAAGAAACAGGGGTCATGAGTTCAATCCCCTAGTGGGCTTAATGAGTAAGGCTGTCTGAGGCATTACCCTTTACTTTAAATCAGTGCTGTATGAGGCATTTTCTTTTTTAATGTAAATTAGTGCTGCCAGCAAACACACCCTCACAGTGCCGTAACCTAAGGTGCTGCATAAGGCGCCCTAAAAGGTACTCCAGAGGGCACATTATAAAGTGCACTGTCAACCAAGGCACCTTATAATGTTCCCTATAGGGCGCCTTATAAGACACCTTATAGGGCGCATTATGAGGCACCTTAAGGTTACAGAACTGTGAGGGTGTTTTTGCTGGCAGCACCAATTTAAATTAAAAAAGGAAATGCCTCAGACAGACCTCTCAAATAACACCACTGTGGGATCAAACCCATGACCTCTGCCTACACAGTTAGTGAAGTAACCAGTGGGCTACAGCTCCTAACAAACTCCTGGTTGGCTGGCTACAGAAGGACTGCAGGTCACCACACAAACTGTCTGATGTGGTTACCATGAAAGGGTTAACCCACCCATACCCATGATGCACTGCACATGCAGATCAGCAGTCTACAGATGATCACAAGATGGGGTATGCACCCCCACAGCACCTCGGACTGGTAAGGGGGAACTGACCGTGTGTAACTGGCACAGAGTAGCTACAGACCGTCACATTGGGGGGGGGGGGGCGCCAACACCAGGTCCGCAGCACCTGGCTTAGCTGAGATAGGCTATACTGCAGGTTGCCATCAGTGCCAGTGTGTGATTAGGTAGTCCTTGCAGACACACCTAGGAGTCAGCTGTGTCCATCTGTATTTCCCAGTCACGTGGACTATGATGCACCCACAATAGTGCATATCATGTGTGGGTGCCATGGTCACATGATTTAAGTGAAGGGGGGTGTTTGGACCCATAGGCAGATTATGTAGCACCACCCAACCTGCCCTCTGGAGCTCAGAGTGGGGGATAGGATTTCCCACCAACAGATCCATATTCTATATCCCTGCTATGGTGACAGTAGAGGGTACCATCAACCCCAGTCCTGTTGGGGAACAAGCACCCTACAGGGTAGTCAATGCAGATCTGTACACATCCATAAGGCAATGACAGACAGACAGTAGGCCTGGAAATGTTCAGCTGCCCCACCCCCACCACTATCTGACAGTCTCCAGCTACTGCACCCTGCAAGGTGCTCCAGCCATACACATTCTAATTGCAGACAGTCTGCTAGCTAGTCCATAGTGCATGTTCCTGGAGGAAATGCATACACCAAAAGCTGGGATGTGAGCACACACAGCAAGCAGATAAGACAGTGATTGGAACCCAGAAAAGAGAACCCATAAATATCACTTGAGAGAAATACTATAATAACACTATGGGGGAACCTAACTATGCCGTGGTCACTGCACAGTCAGGGTGAGAGTGACCTCCCAGCAGGATATTCTGTGGCCAGCCTGTCCGTGCAGGTGGTGGCCTCGCACTACAATGTCCCAGCCATTGGCCTATGCCCTGTGCAGATGCATCCTGCCTCACCTTGTCCGGGCAATACCTTGCTCCTCATTATGCACATTGGCAGGCTAACACAGGAAACAGTGCAAGCAGTGTGGGCTGAGTAAGGTGTAGTCAACCACAACACACTGTATAGACAGATACACACCCCCACCTATGCCAGCATTGTGCAAATATAGAGGCTTTTGACAGCCCTGGCCACCACATCAGTCCTGGGCACAGTGCAAGCATGGGTATGGTACGCATTACTGTTGGGGTCACTGCCGGGGTGGTAAGCACTGTCATAAACCAAAACTGAAACACACTCCACAGATATCAGAAAGGTTGCTTTGATGCAGCTCTATCAGCAAATTGTGCTTAACTTAGGAATTGTTATCTGCCATTAATCATAGCAATCTTTTGATATATGTGTAATGTATTTCCAAGTTTAGGGCGGCATTGCTAAGGTATGCAAGTGCTAGTATTGGGAGATGCTGCTGCGTGCAGGGACCAACAGCCTGACTCTCCATGAGGCTTTGGATAGTGGAGCCTGTGGGTGTGAGTGTTTATGCCCCTGTTGGCCGCAGAGGTTCCCAACTCTGGTCCTGGTGGGCCAAACACTGTTCAGGTTTTCATGCTTTCCCTAATGAATATGCATGAGATACATTTGCATACAATGGGGGCGACACATTCTAATGCAGAACAGGCATATTTATTAGGGACAGCATGAAAACTGAATGGTGTTTGGCCCTCCAGAGCTGCA
The DNA here is from genome assembly GCA_033557465.1 of Ichthyophis bannanicus. Lineage (NCBI taxonomy): Eukaryota > Metazoa > Chordata > Amphibia > Gymnophiona > Ichthyophiidae > Ichthyophis > Ichthyophis bannanicus. The sequence goes on along the minus strand of CM066032.1, from coordinate 734,386,644 downwards.
GTAGGGAAACTCTGCTCTAAGGATTGCACATGTTTATGGTGTCTGTGCTCTGTAGGGTAAAATATAGGCGTTTCAGGCATGTTTATTTTATCTGCAATAAAGGTTCCATCTTTATTACCATGGTTTAGTACTGGGTAACATATGGGGAAAGGGTTGGCAGGAGCCACAGCTGGGACATGAACTTGTGATCTTCTGCTCCTGAACACAGTGGCTATGTGTACTGCACCACACTGTTGCCATAGGGATAGTTCATTCCCTGGGGATACCATGACTGTTCGTCAGACAGACCCTGTCTGTTGCATTGCACGGCACCCACCTAAACGGGGTTAGGCCATGGTCTGCTGTGGGCAGATGCCACTGCCCCCTCCACCACCATGCTGCCATGCCATTATGCCAGTGGTGCTGGTGGTGCACAGTCCCAGGCCATACAGTATGACGGCAGGCAGCTGCCTATGGTGTGGGTTCTCGGGTAGGGGTGCCTACATGGACATGTGTGCTTCCCCTTCCTCCCCCCGCACCACCTGCCAATGTTTATGTGCCCTTGGGGGCACCTGCTGGGTAATCTCCCCTGTGACACTGTGGGACACACACTCGTGCCCATGTTGGACCCTTGTCAGTTGCTGTCTTGCTGCTTTACAGTTTTGGCATTCCTATGTGCCACCTAGGCATCTGCCTAACCCACACTGTGCCCCAGCTGGACCACAGTATGTGCCACCTGCATCCCCCTGTATCCCATTTACAGCATCAGTACAGTTGCCCTTGCCTATGTTCCCACTCTGCTGTTGCTCCACATGTGCACACCAAAACAAACCTGCCCAATCTAAACAACAGAAACCCTGATCAGCACTATTTCAATGTGGGATCATTCACTTTGTAGGGGGACAGAGCATAGACCCTTCCAAACATGATATCTTAATTTATACGCTTTGTCAGTAGTGTTGCTTTATGTTTATCATTAATATCACTATTGGCCAGCTTGGTTATTGGGATTCTAGATGTGGTTCTGGTCCTTTTATATGTTTATTTGCCTTTTTGTTCCCTGCACATGTATCACAACTATCACTTTTCTGGGTTTCGCTGCCTTTGCTGCACATTGCGGACTTAAATGGTTTCTCTTTCCTGCAAATGTGCCTTAACGCAAGGGTTTCACTGGCGTTAGTGTTCAGACTCAGATTCCACAGCATTAGTGTGCCTGGAGCCTCTCCCCTTCCACTCTCCATCCATTGACCCCCTTCTCTCTGCCCTCTGGGAAGCCTTACTCCACCCTTCAGACACGGATTTCACAGCGTTAGTGTGCCTTAATGCTGCTGCTGCGTTATCGTGCAATAAGTGACGTTATCATGCGATAATGTTACATTATCATGCAATAACATCACTTATCACGCAATAATACCACCGCTGCGACATTAAGACGGTTTAGTAAACATACCCCAAAGTCTAAATTATATATAAACACAGGATTGGTTCTCTTCCTCTCTCTCATGTGGTTCATTTTCCAGCAGTCCCATAGAATCTTGGGCAAAAGAGAGAAGTACAATTACCCCTGGACCTATTGAGGATTAAATATGAATTATATATTTGCCCTGACAATAATCCTCACAGAATGAAGAAAAAGGTTTTGAGTAGGCACCAGGGAGCTATGTTGTCAGGTGCAAATTTTCTTGTCCATTTTCCATGTAAATGATTTCCTATGTAATAATAAACATTATCCTTTTTGACCCCAGATGATTAACATTTTTCAAAGAGGCCGTCTAACTCATGAGGTAGGTATGGGCATAAGTTATACCAATTTTCTGTGTGAAAATATGCCTTGGAAAACTACCCCTGAAAGTACATGCATGTATTTTTAGCTGACCTTTGTCATGCACAAGATTCCCAGTTTGTTCTATATGCATAGATGCAATTTTCTAAAGCATGCCTGTACGTCTAAACTCTGCTCAAAGGAATGCCAGGGAAGTGTATGGGCCCACTTCTGCAAGATGCCTAGTGGGGCTGCACATGCTGGTGGGACGTGCAGTCCCGCTAGCCATCCTGACCCAATTCTGCATCCCTCCCTCCCCAAATGGCCAGAGCCACAGTATGGACAGAGCCGGTGGGGGGCGGGAGAGGGTGGAGAGTGGTGGAGTGGGGACAGGCTGAGGTAGCAGGATGTACAGGGCCACTGCAGGTCATAGCCCTGTATGCCCTGTGACTGGGGGTGAGACGTGCTGCTTATTCCAACACAGAGTTAGAATAAGAAGCTGCAGTGACCCTGATCGGGCCTGGGAACCACCCTGAAGGTTGGAATCAGTGCATGGTAGATCCCCGCCACCCGATCCTGGGGTCGGGAGACGGGGTTACAAGGAGTCAGCACTAAGGCAGTGGGGCCAGCATACGGAGAAAATGTCCCTGCAGGGATGCAGGGGCATGCCAGGCCATCTCAGAGCCCGATCCTGCACCTCCAGGAACATCTGGCTCCCACAGTGCAGAATTGGGTCCTAATGGTTCTGCCCTGCTCGGTCCGGATGTGCTCCACGTGAATAAGGAATGTTTATGTGTAAATTTAAATATTTACACTCTGAGTAATTTTATAAAAGGCCATTTCTGCATGCAAAATGCTGTTTTACCTGCAGGTATGCCTTTTAAAGGGGAAGTTACTCCATTGGTGCAGATCCAGGAGTCCAGAGAATTCCACAGGGAGACAGGTGAGGAGGTTATGAAGAGGAGAGGTTGAAATTCTGGAATATCAGGTACTGAAAGGGCTGTTAAGATCCAGGAAGCCTAGAGATGTTCAGAGAGAGTCCAAAAATCCAAAGGAAAAGAAGGAAGGTCTCCTATATATAAAAATAAGAAAAGGAAAGGATTTAACTCCAGTTCTGCAGGACTGTACATGCATACTGAAGCATTGCCTTGGAAGCTGTATCTTGTTTGATTTGTGCATTTTAAGATGTTATTCAGTAATGAATTTTATTTCACAACACTCTTCGAAAGGTGTGGAGTGGCTTTTTGGTTAAGAATAGTAAACCTCACATCTTGGAGTTGAATAATCCCTCCCCCCATCAAATAATCCATGTCATGTTTTCACAGAAGCTCAGGGGAGGGGAACCTAGAACCCTGTGTCTCCTACAAATTTTAAAATGAATTTGAAATCTAATAGGCAATTTGTCCCATCATTTACAAGTGGTGATTATGTTTGCTGCAGTGCTTTGCAGTAATTGTAACTGTACAAACTGTTTCTTGGGAAGTCCAAGATACAACAAGTTGCAATAATCGGAACAAGACAGGCCTATGTTATTTTCTGCATTGTTAGTGCATGTTAATGACACCTACATTAGCTGTAAGGCAGTCACCCCACATTGCCTATACCCCAATATTTATTTCTGCTTTAAAAGGTTCTTTTCCCCTCCACGTTAACAGTTAATATTACACATCTAACATGGTTTTGTAAGTAAGCTACTCAGTCTCTTAGATCTGAAGGAGATTCTTGCCTGGCTGAAGGTGTTACTGTTCCATTGACCCAGGCTGAGCTGTTTATTTAAAGTGGCATATGGTATGTTTCTAGATTTATTGTCAATCCAAAACAGCACACAGACATGCAGATATGCCAGCAGGAACCAAGGAGTGATGCGGATTCAGTTTGGCACAACTCAGTTGTAGGTGCAAAAAGGTGTGATTTAATTTCTTCTAAGATAACTTCCTGATCACCTAAACGATTGTGTTTCATCGGTAATGACGTCCTCATGGGTGTCTAACTCAAAATATACAAACATAAATAATGTCAATAAAATCATACACAAACACATATATTTGTTTTTATGAGATATTGTTTTTGATATAAGTATACATGCTTAAAAATAATAATCAGGGGGTTATTCAGCAGCAGCAGCTAGCATTTGTAATGTGGCTAGCCGTCAGTGCTGAACGTTAACCCTGGATATTCAGTGCTGGGTCATATCCGGCCACTGGCATAGAATATCCGGGTTAGCCGCAGACACCCATTGCTAATGAAGCAGTGACACTGAGCCGCTGCCCAGTTAGCTTCAGCGGCTAAAGTAAGGCCAGAATTTGCTGCCCCTTACTTTAGCTGTGTGTCTCTAACCGCTCAGTTTCGCCTCTGCCCAGTTAGCAGTGGGTTCAGCCGCTGAACACTCTCAACATGCCCAGATGCTAACTGGTGTCAATGGCGGTACCTGCAGATATTCAGCAGCACTAACCATGTTAGTGCCGCTGAATATCAAGCTCAGTGGCATTTACATGGTCTGCAGGTCTGAGATGATAGCGCGTGGACCCGAATGAACGGTACTGAGAAATAATATGATATGTGATTAATTTGAAAACTGGAATCAAAATAATAATAGTGCTGTGCTTTGTTATTTGTTATATTGAATCCAAAAACTTTAAAAACATAACATCAAGGGAGTGGGAAACCGCATATATTGGATCCTGGCCTCTAGATTTGTTGTTGCCCACTACAAATAAAGCTCCAAAAGAAGAAAGCTTAGTTATGACAAGGCTGCAATTTAGCCTGCTTTAAAAAATGAGCCTGATGGGGGGGTGGGGAGTGGGAGGGTTAAGAGCAAGATGTTGACATGAATGGACACAAAGTTGTGAGCTCTGAGGGTTTCCAGTTTTGTACTCTCTCAGGTAGCATGCAACCTGTTGGGCGAGTACAAGGGAAAAATCTTGATTTTACTTGGCATGTCTGGGACCACTAGTCAGCAACCTTCAGATATTTCATCTTGCCTGTGATTGAGAATTCATTGTGTGACTGGGTGCTTTGTGTTGGAAGACCTGCCCCGAATGAGGATCTCAAGCAGCATAAGACTACAAGAAGGCCTTGATATGAAGCAGCAGTGAGTGAGAGTGAGACAGTGATTGAGTCAAAAGGTGTCACCAAAACAGTTTCTGGTACTAAGGTATGTTTACTAAACTAAGGTAATATCACCTGTGTTAGGTTCCGCGGTAAAGGTACAGATGCCCATATAAAGGTGTAGGCGGTACATCGTTACAGCAAACCGTATCAGCTAACGCATGTTACAAGGTGCCTTAGACTAACGCGCATTACAAGGCGCCTTATAAGGCACCCTACAAGGCACATCACAAGGCGCCTTGTAAGGCGCCGTATAATGCACCTTGTAAGGTGCCTTATAACTAAGGTGCCTTGTAAGGTGCATTCTAAGGCGCCATGTAAGGTGCCTTGTAAGATGCCTTATAAGTAAGGCGCCTTATAAGATGCCTTGTTAGGTGCCTTATAAGTAAGGTGCCTTGTTAAGTGCCTTATAAGGTGCCTTGTAAGGTGCCTCATAAGGCGCCTTGTAAGGCACCCTATATTGCCGCCTAGGCTAAGTGCCATATTAGGCACCCCTGGACAAGGCACCGTACAAGGCACCCTGGGCTATGGAACCATAGGTTAAGGTGGCCTAACAAGGTTACGGTGCCCTAGGTTAGTGTGCCCTAAGGGCTGCAAGGTGCTTCAGGATGACATGCATGACCTGTGAGGTACAGAGACAGATGTAGCCCTAACACTAGATAGAGGACTGAGGAAAGGCAATGAACAGGTGAGTGAAGGAGAGAGAGCTGGGAACTGCTGGACCTGCCATATCTACGGGCATCCCATGTGGCTGCCAGTACTGTTGACAAACATGGTAGGGGCAACTGTACCACAGCACAGGGTGTTAGCAATGTAAAGTACTGGAAAGACAGTTGGTGGCAGATGATGGGAATACGTGTCCTCCAGTGGAGGCGGAGGTGGCAGGATAGTTACAATGATGGGTAGTCAGAGGAGTGGTGGTGCCATGCAGATCAGGTACAGGCAAGGCAAGCATGAAGAGACGCAATGCAGGAAAGGGTACCAGCACAGGACATGGGGTGACAGCATGCACAGGAAGACAGGACACTACACAGCTGACAGACGCAGAAAGATGGACCTAAGGATTGTTGGCAACAGTGGTGAGGGTAATATGGGCTGGAAGCACGGATCTGCAAAGATATGACTGTTACAGGCATGCAAAATATCTGAGTTGGACACGCATGAAAAGAGGAACCAAACCCATGACCACTGTTTAGAATGTCATTGTACTAACCAGTAGGCTATTCCTCTATGGCTTGTTGCACAGCAATGGCTGGGTACAGAAGGACTGCAGGTCACTGCAAAAACCATCTGCTCTGTGTGCCAGGATAGGCTAATCCCACCAGCACCCATGATGCAATGCACATGCAGAACAGTGGTCTACAGCTGATCACTAGATGGGGTCTGCACCTCTCTGGTACTGCAGTGTAGTAAGATGGACTGACAGTGCATGATACTGGCACAGAGTAGCTAGAGACCATACCATTGTGCAGGTTCTGTGTTCACCCTGAGGGTAAGGATGGGCACCCAGCCCTAGGTCTGCAGTACATGTGATGCTAAAGCTAGGTCTTGCTGCACATCCCCAGCACTGCTAGTGTGTGCCTAGTAGTGCAACCAAAAGTACTTCTGTGTCTTGCAGTCACATATGGCCCTGTGGGGCCAAACATCACCCAGATTAGTGCATGCCCAATGTTAGGGTCTGGGTGCATGGGCACCTGATATCAGGGCAGAGGAGTGTCTAGACTTGCATGAGGTAGATGTGGCACTGTCTCTACAGGTCAAAGTGGTATACCCTATATACCCCAAAGAATCCACAATCACCCATTCTGTAGGTGAGGGAGTGGAAGGACAGGTGCCTGAGTCCTGGCTGTAGGACAAGCAACTGCAGTCCTGCTGGCAAAGGACAGCCCTCCAGGGCTGATGGGCCAGAGCCATACCTGTGATTGTGGCAGTGGCCCACCAGTTCTCCAGGGGTGGTGGGCCAGAGCCATACCAGCAGCAATGCTTGGTATAAGCCGGGGAAACCTCAACTGCCCCACACCAGCAGACAGCACAATCAGACTGCACCTGCAGCACCCTACAAGGTGTTCCAACCATGCACAGACTAACTGCAGACAGTCTACTAGCCAGTCCATAGTGCATGCTCACAGGGGAACCCTGTGCACCCAGAGATGGGATGTACAGCACAGACACAAAGCAGGCAGCTCAGTGATTGAGCTCCAAAACTGGGAACACACAGATATAACTGAAAACAAATAGCGTGGCGCACTATATGGGAGCATAGACATGCCATGGTTACTGCTCGGTCAGTGTGAGAGTGACCTCACAGCATGCCATGTTGTGGCCACCCTGTCCATGCAGGTGGTGGTTGGGCACTACAGTGTCCAGCTATTGCCCTACAACCTGTGCAGATGCATTCTGCCAACCCTCCCTGTCATACCCACAATACCTTGCTCTTCATTATGCACATTTGCAGGCTAACGCTGGTAACAGTGGGACATTGTGGGCCCAGATCGGTGTAGGCAGCCACAAAACAACTGATAGACATGCACACGCCCCTATTGCAGCATTGTGCAATGATAGGGTGGTTGGTAATCCTGCTCGCCACACTGGTCCTGATCACAGTGCCGACATTGCTAAACTGTGCAGGAGGTAGTAGTAGTGCTCTGCTGATAACTGCAGCTCCATGCTGGGGTCAACAGACTGACTCTCCATGAAGTTTTGGATGGTGGAGCCTGTGTGAGTGGGTGTTTTGACCCCTGTTTGATGCGGCTTTGGGGTTTGCACATGTTGATGTAGTATCTGCATTGTAGGGTAAAATGTGAGGAGATGCTCTGTAGGATCCACAGCTGGGCCTTGAAACTGTGACCTTCTGCATCTGTACACACTGGCTGTGTGTACTGCATCACACTATTGCCACAGAGGAGTAGTGGTCCCTGGGGCTACCCTTACTTTCCTCAGGCAGATCATTTCTGTTGCACTGCACACCATGTACTGGTACAGGGCATGGCCTAGGTCCACTACAGGCGGGTGGCACTGCTCCTTCCAGCACAAACACCCCCCCCTCCCATGCTGACATGACCATATGCTGTCAGTGCTGGTCGTGCATGGTCCCGGGCCATCCACTGTGCAGGTAGGCGGGTGCCTAGGGTGCGGGGTCTGGGGTGGCGAGGCATACATGGACATCCACACATCCCCTCCCATCACTGCCTACCAATGTTATGTCCCTTCCACATGGGGGAGTGAATGCTGGGGGGATGTCAGGCTGGTGCTCTAGCAACTATTGGCTAGGGTGAACCGGGTAGATGTAGGTTGAGTGTGTTGCTACTGCCGACTGTGGACAGACTAGGGTATGCACCTCATGTACGGTGTACCCAGTTTGGCTTACTGGGTGCATATATGTTTCCAACAACATATGGGCACACCCTGCAATGCCTTACTAGGGGCTGCCGTAAAGTGTGTTCAGTTAGCTGGGTCTACGAACTGTTTGGGACCCATCCTGGGTGTGGTCTCTGGACCCTTGTTAGTGTGGTCCCCAGATGTGCACTGCTTGCCCTATTACAGGCATAATGGTACCTGTGTGACATTTGGGATACTTACTGAGTAATGTCTCCTGGATGGGACATTGTGGAACACGGACTACTGGGCATGTTTGGCCTTGGTCAGCTGCTGTCCTGCTGATTTCCAGTTTCTATGTTCCTATGTGCCACCTGGGTGACAACCTAGTTCACCCTGTGCCCCAGCTGCCCCCACTGCATTTCCCGCCTGCAGTCCCCCATGCTCCATTTGCACCATCACCATAGTGGCCTTTCATACCTGACCACTATACTGTTGCTGCAGATGGAACACTACTATCACCTTTCTCAGGTTCCCTGCCTTGGCTGTACATTGCTGACACTGAAATGGTTTCTCTCTCCTGCAAATGTGCATCTAATGGCAGGTTTGTGGTAGAATTCAGCCCTTCAGTTCAGTGCGTTAGTGTGCAGGGTGCCTCTACCCACCCACTCCCTGCCCATTGACCCCTGCTCTCTGCCCTCTCTCCTCCCTCTGCGGTGTGTACCGCGCCACGGAACACTTCCGTGTGAGTTGTAACATTACTGCACGGTAACGTTACATTACCGCACGGGAACATTACGCACCGTGTGGTAATGTTACCTAACGCACGATCTGTAATGTTACCGCAGTTTAGTAAACATACCCCTAAGCCCCTGCCAGATGTGTTGTCCTCCTCCCCTCATAGTGATGGTGGAACAGAGGGGTACAGAAGGATGTTTGGTGAATAGAACTGGCTTGATTTTCCTTTCAAGGACTAGTGGTGGAAGGAGTGTTGTCACCAGTTTGGATCCAGCATGACTTTGTTGTTATTAAAGACTTAGGGGTATGTTTACTAAACTGTACCTACAGGAACCTGTTATGGTTTACTAAACTGCGCTAATGTAGCACTGCTACATTATCGCGCGATAAGTAACGTTATCGCACAAATGTTACTTATCGCGCGATAACGTCCCCGGCAGCATTAAGGCACACAGAAGGTGGAGAGAGGGCAGAGAGAAGGGGTTAATGGGTGGGGAGTGGGCGAGGAGAGGCTCCTGCTACACTAATGCTGTGGAATGAAGGACTGAAAATTACCGCGAGTGAAAACCTCACGTTAGAGGCACAATTGCAGGAGAGAGAAACCATTTCAGCCAGCAATGTACAGTAAAGGCAGGGAGACCAAGAAAAGTGATAGTATTGCTACATGAGCAGCAACAGCATAGTGCCCAAGTATCAAAGGGCACTATGGTGATGCTGCAAATGGGGTACAGGGGGCTGCAGGCGGCACAGGGTGGACTAGGCAGATGCCTAGGTCACACATAGGAATGCAGAAATGGAAAATAAGCAAGACAGCAACTGACCAACGTCAAACATGCCCATGAGTGTGTGTGCCACAGTGTCCCATCCAGGGGACAGTACACAGCAGGTACCCAAAGGGCAGATAACATTGGCAGGCAGTGCCAGGGGGAAGCATTGATGTCTATGTAGGCACCCCTAGCCCAGACTCCACACCATAGGCAGCCACCTACCGGCACACTGGATGGCCTGGGACTGCACACCACTAGCATAAGGGCATGTCAGCATGGTGGGGGAGGGCTGCTGGTGGTGGAGGGGGCAGTGGCATCTGCCTACAGCAGACCAAGGTAAAGCCCTGTTTAGGTGGGTAGCATGTAGTGCAACAGACAAGTTCTGTCTGAAGAACAGTCAGGGTTACCCCAGGGAATGACCTGCCTATGTGGCAGCAGTTTGGTGCAGTACACACAGCCAGTGTGTTCAGGGGGAGAAGGTCACAAATTCAAGTCCCAGCTGTGACTCCATAAACATGTGCACTCCCTAGAGCAGAGGTTTCCAACTGCAGTCCTGGAGGTCCAAACACCATTCAGGTTTTCATGCTGTCCCTAATATATATGCATGAAATGCATTTATATGCACTGCCCCCATTGTATGCAAATGTATCTCATGCATATTCATTAGGAACAGCCTGAAAACCAGAATGGTGTTTGGCCCTGCAATTGGGAACCTCTGCCCAAAAGCATCGGCTAACAGGGGCACAAACACCCACACCCACAGGCTCCACTATCCAAAGCCTCATGGAGAGCCAGGCTGTTGGGCCCTGTGTGGAGCAGCAACTACCACGACTAGCACCTGCATACCTTAGCAATGCCATCATAAACATGGAAACACACTCCATATTTATCAAAAGGTTGCTATGATTAATTTCAGTTAACAAATCCTAAATTAAGCACAATTTGTTAACAGAGATTCATCATAGCAACCTTTCTGATATATGTGGAGTGAGTTTCCTCTTTTCTGTTCTTTGACAGTGTTTACCACCCCAGAGAGTGACCCTAACAGTATTGAGTACCTTAGCAATGCCTACACTGTGCCCAGGACTGATGTGGCGGCCAGGGCTGCCAACCACCTCTATCTTTGCACAATGCTGAAATAGGTGTCGGAGTGTGTGTATGTCTATCCAGTGTTTCGTGGCTGCCTACACCTTACAGAGCTCACAATGCTTGCACAGTTTCCAGTGTTAGCCTACGAATGTGCATAATGAGGAGCAAGGTATTGTGGGTATGGGCTAGACAGGGCGGTCTGGGCAGGATGCATCTGCACAGGGCATAGGGCAATGGCTGGGATATTGTAGTGGCCGACCACCACCTGCACGGATAGGGTGGCTACAGCATGTCATGCTGGGAGGTCATTCTCTGCTCGTGACCATGACATGTCCAGTTTCCCACATAGTGCTATTCAGTGCTTTTTCCAATGATGTTTGTGAGCTCTCTTTTTTGGGGGCCCAATCACTGACATACTTGTTTGGTGCACATAGTTTCTCTGGAAACACATACTGGCTAGCAGATTGTCTGCAGGTAGTATGTGTATGGTGGGAACACCGTGCAGGCTAACTGTGCTCTCTGCTGGTGAATGTCAGATTGTGGTGGGGAGCAGCTGAGGTTTGCCAGGACCAGTGCTCTAGGTGATAGGTACAGTTCTGCATCACCTGCCATGGATGGTGTCTAGTCACCAACTGGACTGGGGTTGCTGGTCCCGCAGCCCTTCATCATGTGCCTCCATTGCAAAGAGGTAGAGTGTGGTTCTGTTGGGGGCAGATTCTGTCCATCACCTTGACCCAGAGAGTATGATATGTGGTGCTACATAAACCGTATCTGAGTCCAGACACACCCCTGCTCTTACAGCATGTGACCATGGCAACCACTCTGGCTATGCACTATTCCTGGTGTGTTATGTGTCTTTCTGTAGCCAGCCAGTGCTGTGATAAAACCTATAGAGGTGAAGCCCACTATTTAATACAATGACTACTGAGGCATAGATCATGAGTTTGATCCCACAGTGGTGTTATTTAATAAGGCTGTCTGAGGCATTTCCTTTTAATTCCTGTAACAGTCAGACACATCTCTACAATCTGTGTTGCCAGCCAAAAACACCCTCACCTCAGTGCCATAAACTATAGGGCACATTATAAAGTGCCTTGTCAGCCAGGGTGCTGTATAAGGTGCCCTATAAAGTTCCCTATAGGGCACATTATAAAGTGCCTTGTCAGCCAAGGCACCCTATAAGGTGCACTATAGGGCACATTATGAGGTGCCTTGGCAGACAGAGCACTTTATACTGTGCCCTATGGGGTGACCTATGAGGCACCTTAGGTTACGGCACTGAGGTGAGGGTGTTTTTGCTGGCAGCACATATTGTAGAGATGTGTCTGAGTGTTACAGGCAGGAAAAGGGATTTCCTCAGACAGCCTTATTAGATGAGACCTCTGAGGGATTGAACCCATGATTTCTAGCTTAGCAGTCATTGCATTAACCAGTGGGCTATGCCTCTATATCTTCAAGCACACTGCTGGCATGAAATTAAGGTTACTGCATGCTATCGAGCTAAGGCGCCCTCTATCGCGCGATACAGAGTCATTGCTTCCTTAACACCGGTATGCCCACTTCCTTATATGGCATTCCTCATGTTAACACTGCACAAAGCGCTGGTAACATTAGCACGGTTTAGTAAACATACCCCTTAGTTGCTGCATTTATGGTAGAGGTGGTAAAAGCTAGTATGCGAATGGAGAAATCCTGGGGGTATGTTTACTAAAAGATGCTATTTGCGTTACTGACATGTTATCGCGCGATAAGGTACCTTATCACGCAATAACAGTACTTTATCAGGCGCAGAGGTACCGTATCATGCGATAACGCGCGCAGCGGCGCAAACGTGCCCTGAGAGTGGAGAAAGGCTTCTGGAGGGCGGAGGAAGGCTCCCCAGGGGCGGAGAGAGAGGTTCAATGGGCGTAGAGTGGGAGGGGAGAGGCTCCCTGCACATTAATGCTGTGAAATCCAGGGCTGAAAACTAATGCCAGTGAAACCCTGGCGTTAGAGCAGAATTAAAGGGAAGAGAAACCATTTCCATCAGCAATGTACAGCAAAGCCAGGGAAACTTGCAAAAAGTAAATAAGTGTGCTACATGTGCACTGAACAAAAGGGCAAATAAACATTGAAAATGACCCAAACAAAATGTAATAAAAACATAACCAAGCTGGCCAATAGTGATATTAATGGGAAACAACAAAAAACACTACTGAGAAAGCTCCAAAAAAAAGATATGAATTTTGGAAGGGTCTATGCTCTGTCCCCATACAAGGAGTGGAGGAGTAGCCTAGTGGTTGGGGCAAGGTACTTCAAGCCAGAAGGTCAGGGGTTCAAATTCCACTAGAGGACAGCAACCTTGGGCCAGAAGGACTGGGGTTTCTAGTCCCACAGGTGCTCCTTTTGGTCTTGGGCAAGCCACTTAACCCTCCATAGCCCATGTTCCCTGTAAAATAGTTATCTCCAAGTTATAATGCCCTGTTCAATGTAATTTCAGTTTGTTCAATGTAAACCGCACTGATGCAGAATAGCGCAGTATATAAGAGAATGTAAATAAATAAGGTGAATGATTCCACAGTGAAATAGCGCTGATCAGGGTTTTCCATTTCTATTGGACAGGTTTCCTATGGTGCGCACATGTTCCGCAACATCAGGGTGGGCATGTCGGCATGGGCAACTGGACAGATGCTGGAAAAGGGGACACAGAGGGCTGCAGGTGGCACACGCTGTGGTGCAGCTGGGCCACAGTGCGGACTAGGGTGATGCCTAGGTGGCCCATAGGAAAGCTGAAACAGTAGAGCAGCCAGACAGCAACTGATGAGGGCCCAACATGGGCACGAGTGTGTTTCTCACAGTGTCACAGGGGATAGTACCTAGCAGGTACCCCCAAGAGCACGGAACATTGGCAGGCGGTGCTGGGGGGAAGCGTGCAGGCACCCCTACCCCAGAACCCACACCATAGGCAGCCGCCTACCGGCACACTGGATGGCCTGAGACTGCGCACCACTAGGACCACCAGAAGAAGGGCATGTCAGCATGGTGGCAGAGGGGTACTGGTAGTGGAGGGGGCAGTGGCAGCTGCCCACAGCAGACCATGACCTAGCCCTGTGTAGGTGGGTGCCATGCACTGCAACAGACAGGCCCTGTCTGACGAACAGTCATGGTATTCCCAGGGAATGTACAGTCTTTGTGGCAACACAGTGGTGCAGTACACACAGCCAGTGTGTTCAGGAGCAGAAAGTCACAGGTTCAAGTCCCAGCTGTGGTTCCTGCCAATCCACGGTATATTCCCCACAAATAAAACAAAAACTGTCCAGAGAGTTGACGCAACCTCTGGCTCTGTGAGCCATCACAAATACACAGCACTGCAAACTACAACTGTAGTGAACCACTTCGGAATAAAGCTGGATTACGACTGAGCAAACAAAAGGTAATAATGAACTTGCAAGAAACTGAAATTTGACAGGAACATTCATGTCGCAACCACCGTGTGTGAGCGAGCGAACGAGGCGAGGCGAACAGGAAAGAACATGCGCCAGCGCGAGTACTGGATTTAGCCCCCCGCCTCCCAATTGTCCTGTTAATGTATAAAATGAATACAAAACACTCTAAAATATCATGAGGGAGTGTTTCTAGTTAGTTAACCATTACAACCTCTATTTTGGGCCAAGAAAATAAACTGCAGTCGGCTAAAAAGAAATTATGTGAACATTCCTTATATGGGTAAGAAATCTAATTTTGCAAGAAAACATGACGTGATGGAACATTTTGGCTATTTTTCCTGGATTCAGCACCCCAAAATCTATAGGAATCAGTTGCAAAACTGGAGGCAGTTTTTTGGTAGTGTACCTGTGTAATAAACAAATAAACAAACAAACACCATTCAGGTTCCATGCTGTCTCTAATAAATATGGCTGTACTGCATTTCTATGCACCACCCCCATGTATCTCATGCATATTCATTAGGGACAGCATGAAAACCTGAACAGTGTTTGGCCCACCAGAGGGTGACCATAACAGTATTGAGTACTATAGCAATGCCTGCACTGTGCCCAGGACTGGTGTGGCAGCCAAGGCTGCCAACCACATCTCTCTTTGCACAATGCTGACATAGGTGTGCGAGTGTGTGTATGTCTATCTTGTGTTTTGTGGCTGCCTACACCTTACTGAGCTCACAATGCTTGCACTGTTTCCAGTGTTAGCCTGACAATGTGCATAATGAGAAGGTATTGTGGGTTTGGCCTGGACAGGGCGCTCTGAGCAGGATGCATCTGCATAGGGCAATGGCTGGCACATTGTAGTGGCTGACCACCACCTGCACGGACAGGGTGGCCACAGCATGTCATGCTGGGAGGTCACTCTCACCCTGACTGAGCAGTGGCCATGGTATGTCCAGGTTCCCACATCGTGCTATATACTGGTTTTCTCAAGTGATATCTGGGAGTACCCATTTGTGGGACCTAATTGCTTGCATACCTGCTTGGGTTTTGTGCTTGCATCCCACTTTTGGGTGCACACAGTTTCTCCATATACAAGCTAACTGTTTGCAGTTAGCTTGTATATGACTGGAACACCTTGCAGGGTACAGCGGATGAAGACTGACTTTGCCCCCTGCTGGTGAATGTCAGATTGTGGTGGGGGGCAGCCGTGCTTTTCCAGGCTTACTGCCTGTCTGCCAGTACCCTATGTGATGCATACAGATCTGCATTAATTGCCCAAGTGGGTGCCCTTTCCCTGCATGACTGCGGTTGATGGTCCCACAGCCCTTCATCATGTCCCTCTACTGTTTCCATTGCAAAGATGTAGAGTGTGGTTCTGTTGGTGGCAGATCCTGGCCACCACCCTGACCCAGAGAGGGTGGGTTGGGAGGTGGTGCTACATAATCCACATGTGGGTCCAGACACCCCCCTGCTTTTATAGCAAGTAATCATGGCAACCACACAGTATATGTACTATTCTGGGTGTATTATAGTCCACAAGGGCTAGACATGACCAGGATATACAGATGACCACAGCGGTATCCTAGGTGTGTCTGCAATGACTACCTATTTGGCACTGATGGGGACCTGCAGCACAGCTTATCTCAGCCAAGCCAGGTGCTGCGGTCCTGGTGCTGGGCACCCCACCTCACCCTCATGGTTAGCACAAGAACCACACAATGTCACGGTCTGTAGCTACTCTGTGCCAGTAACACACACAGTCAGTTCCCCCTACCAGTCTGAGGTGCTGTGGAGGCACATACCCCATCTTTTGATCAGATGTAGACTGCTGATCTGTATGTGGAGTGCATCATGGGTATGGGTGTGTTTACCCTATCCTGGTAACCACAGCAGACAGTCTGTGTGGTGACCTGCAGTCTTTCTGTAGCCAGCCAGTGCTGTGTTTGAAGCTATAGAGTTGTAGCCCACTGGTTGTTGCAATGACTGTGAAGGCAGAGATCATGAATTCAATCCTGAAGTGGTGTTATTTAGTAAGGCTGTTTGAGGGATTTCCTTTTAATTTGAATCAGTGCTGTCAGCAAAAACACCCTCACAGTGCTATAACCTAAGGTGCCTCATAAGGCGCCCTATAGGGCACATTATAAGATGCCTTGGCAGACAGGGCACTTTATAATGTGCCCTATGGGGCACCTTATCGGGCTCCTATAGGGCACCTTATGAGGCACCTTAGGTTACGGCACTGTGAGGGTGATTTTGCTGGCAGCACTGATTTAAATTAAAAGGAAATTCCTCAGACAGCCTTGTTACATAACACCACTGCAGTATCAAACATATGACCTCTGCCTCTGCAGTCATTGCAGTAACCAGTGGGCTACATTTTTACAGCTTTGAACACTGCACTGGCATGAACTTAGGGTTAATGCGCGTTAACGTGCCACGGCGCCCACTATCACACGATACCGATTCCTTGCAACCTTCCCTCCAGAATGCCCACTACCTTATATGGCATTTTTCACATTAACGCTGCAACTAACGCTGGTAACTTTAAGACGGTTTAGTAAACATACCCCTTAATGTTTTTGAAAATGTTAGAATCCAGTTCAATGGAGTTTCTGATGAAATCATTTTGCATCAAGAATTCCTGAAATGGGCAATTTTTGTGTTCAATATAACCCCTTTATAACACCCCAGCCGGGCAGTGACAATAAAAGCAGATATCCAATTCTATGTTATTGAAATCATAAAGCAAATCTGTTTCTGTCTGCTGATTAGCAAACATGGCTTTGACTGTTTTCTATGATATTTTTCTTTGTTGCTAGTACAAATATACAGTACATACCACCCTGGCATGTTTATCTCAATCTGGCTCTAATTTGCTGTCTGATCTCTTCTTTCTTCTGTCCTTTTTCACTTTTTCCTACCCCTCACCCCATCCCCAACCCCCGATCTCTTCTTATGTTTTCACTTTATCCGTCTTATCTATTATAACTCTTGTGTCCTTTTTTCCATATTTTTCCTCCTTCAATCACAAGCCCTCCATTAACCTCTCTATCTTCTCTCATACCCCCTTGCCCATCTTCCCACTAATCCCCCTTCTCAAGACTTTCCTGCTCCCTCCACTTGTCATTCTGTCCTCTCACCTCACGATTTCCAGTCCTCCCATTGCTTCCTTTCTCCTTCCTTCTTCTGCTTGCCTTCCTCTCTTCCTTCCCAGCCGTGACTCTCTCCTAGCTTCTTTCCCACTCTTCTGCATGATTTATAAGACTTTTCTTCAATCCTTTAGTGAGATGGAGATTCTTGTCTCTGTCCGCCTGTCATCAGTGCTCCCACATATAAGAAGGCTGCCGGCACAGGAGATATGGAAGCGCAGGATAGGGCCATATATCTACACTTCACTGACAGACAGGAGGTGAAGGGCTTCCCTAGTGGAACACAGAGGTTACTCTCTTTTACTTATGTTCATGATAAAATGCTTGTTTCTCTTTCTCTCCATTGTATAATTATACTGCATTTATGAAAGCAACATATTTTTTAATATTCTCTCACGCCTTTCAAAGCCTGTTTTCAAAATTTTATGGGTCAGAATAGGGTGAGGCGATGCCATTTTACAGCTTCTCTTTCAGAATTCAATAGATTTTCAACACATGATTGCATCCAAAAGATCCTCAAAATATGACATTTATTTTTAAAAAATATCTCTGCCAAGGCACCTCAACCCTGCCCTTCAGCATCTCTTGCCATTCCAGTTTTGAGATTCCACACACAGCTCCTCTAACGTACCTTTATTTTGCCTTCCTGAAATTCCAGTACAAGGCTGTCCCACTTAGCACTGTCTCTATATTTACTTCTCTCCTCAGTTACAAAGTTTTACCTGAAAGAATTGGTATCAGCAGTTTTCTTTCTTAAATTCTGAGGGATCCAACTTATCTCTTCTCTGAGTCTCTTGAAAAAGGTTCCAGAAGATGCCTGACAATTTCCAGATGTTACCTAAAATGTGTTACTGGAATATCTTTTCATAGAATGCACTCAGTGCTGAGGCCTCTGCTGGTTGATTTACTGTGTTTATATAATTTCTCATGATCAATGAAACTGATTTGTGGGAGTCCCTGAAGCCGCACACAGAGAAGGAAGGGAATTCCTACAGCTCACTGCAGCATCACTGGAGCTTTCCTCATAGGTTTTGTACTTGCTGCAGGCCATAAACACTTTTTAGTATTAGTTGGAAAGGAGGGCTAAAAAATAATTACAAACGATAGTGCTTTGAAAGACACTTGGGAGGTTATTTTAGAAGCCTTACTTGTGATTTCCACATGGAAATTTTAGTCCTTACATAAGGAAATTGCATCCATGTGCAAATGGTGATTTAGAAGGGTTTGTCTGTCTGTTTTCTTTTCTGGGGGAAACACTCATCCAAAAAGAGATCTAAGTATATTTGTAAGATTCATTATAGAGCCAACTGCATATTTTCTTGTTGCTTTTGTGTTATTATGGATGGATTCCCTCCTGCGTTATATATCGGTGTGTTTGTCCTGTGCTTAACTATTTCTTTGTGGGGTTTTTTTCCTTTTTTATTTTTTTGCTAGAGCAACAGCACCTATTGAGGAGGGTCTGTCTGTCTCTCCATCTCTCCATATGCAGTGTTTATTTGTACATGTGCAAAAGTATGAGCCTGGTGGCAGGACTTCCCACAGCAGTACAGAAGTGAGTGGCTGATAGAGACCAAACCCCCTTTTCTCAGAAGCAGAGGAGGTCTTCCCGCAACAGCACTAAGGTAAACAGTCAGTGGAGACTCGACCCCACCAGCAGGAGTGGAGTATAATTTCCCAGGGTAGCGCTGAGATGAGGGGCAGACGTGGAGTAGGGCTTCCCAAGGCGGCACAGTATGACAGCAACATTTCCTCTTGTCTTTTCTCCCCTTCTCCCCAGATGTCAGTATTTCTCTTGCCCTATCACCCTCTGTGAGACCCTGCTTCGACCCTCTACCCCACTCCCCTTACCCTTTCTGCCACTGCCCTAGTACATTCTCCTACCGATGCAATATGAGGTGAATGCAGGTAGAGCAACAAGCAGTGCAAGAGGAAGGGAAGTGAGGGGCAATGCTGGATAGAGAGAGAGGGCAATGGTAGACAGTACAGTGGAGCGATTTGGACACTGTGGGGGGCGGCAATGTTGGAGATTGTTGAAGGATAGGGAAGAAGAAATGCTGGTCACCTGGGGGATCAGAGAAGAGATGCAGAAATGTTTGGGAGGGAGGAGTTAGGGAAGTGGAGATGTTGTACTACTGGTGGGGAAGGAGCGAGGGAATACACTGCAAGATATCCTGCCTTCTCCCATCCTGTATACTTACATCTTAGTGTAGGGATTCCGTAAAAATAGTTTGAGAATATTAAGCCTAAACTGGCAAGAGCTAGAATGAATCTATAATCAGTGCTTAAACTTGTGTAGACAGAAGTTAAATTACTAACTTTCAGATAGGAGAGTTGGAGCACAACTGAAGCAAGATCAGGGATGTAACTGGGACTGGGTCTGAAACTGGGATCAAGTAGATGCAAGGCTGTGACAGGAGCTAAACCCATGCAGGGCTCAGTGCTACTGCCTAGTCGCTGGACCTGCAGTCACATACCTCTGAAGAGCTTTCTTCAATCTTTGGGGGAGAGCAGGGGATCAGAAGGAGGAGGAGGAGGAGGAAGGGGGCACTGAGATTGTATTAGGCTGTGAAGAATCCTTTCCAAACTCCTTTTCCAATCTTCTGGCTGCTCAATGGGCCCTTAACAGGATAAAGATATAGAGCTGAACCAATTCTGCTCCTCGTTATGGCTTCCAAAAAGAGCACCAGTTTGAAGGTTGTCTAGTCAGAGAGTCACCCACAGGTGGTCATTCATGAGCGGAATTAATCTTTCTCTTTTCAAGCTTCCTTTCTTTGTTCAGATTTCATCAGAGGTGAAAAACTCATATCCATCATCTGCTGCAGATAGAGAAATACTGAATATGCCCCTACTGGCTCAAGCTTTTAATGGCACTGTGATGTCATAAGAAACCTCTGGAATATTTTCTCTGTCTCCACATCTGTTGGTAAGGGCAACATAGCACACTTGTCTGGACTGTTCTAGCAGGACTTAAGGAAATGACTTTATTTGGGAAGTGAAATGTTACCTTTTACTGACCTTTTTGCCAATAAGGAGATGCTAAAAAGAAAAAGAAAACATAATGAATCAAATTTCTCATTTCAGCATCTCATTATTTCATATTATCCTGAAGACTATAGCTCAGCTACCCTTTGCAATGTCAAGGTTTAATTTAAAGGTAAAACATGAACAGATATACACAATTACAAGAAATGTAATAAATAAAAATAATGAATTTTATTTAGTTTAAAGGCCTATTTTAGAAAAGATGTGGTCAGAATTGAGATGCTGAGGAGGTATTGGTTACATTTCCCACAGTATTTTAGAAAAGGCTCCACTAAATGTGGAGCCTATTCCTAAATACTGAATACGAAGGCACAAGAGGCGCTAGCCAGGAACATTGTTCAAGGTTCCATCAATATGAAATACCTTCCTGGATTCTCAGCTAAAAGGAATACAACCCAAATACTAAACAGTTTTGGTGAAGAAGGTAAAGACACTAAAATAGATGTTTTAATCAACATATGAACAAATGACCTGGCCAAAAGCAACATCTTTGATGCATAAAGAAATTTCCAGACGTTGAGAGAGGGGTTAAAGTCCATGGTAAGAACTGTAGCTTTTTCAGAAGTACTACCTGCCAAGGAAATGGGGAGAGGAAATGCTACATCATACAGCTTCAATACGTTGGTTTGGATTTATTGGTTCAAAAAGGTTTTGGGTATATTGGATAATGGAGCAATGCATGGACAGATAAAAAGCTAGAGCATGATATTCATGATTTAATGGGAGAAAGCCAACATGAATTTAGCTAAGGAATATTTTTTGAAGGTGTGAATAAACAGCTAGACAAAGGTGAGTTGGTTGATATAGTGTATCTGGATTTTCAGATAGCCTTTGACATGGTCCCTCATGAAAGATTCTTGGCAAAATTAATAAAGTTATGGGATAGGAGGCAATGTACTATTGTGGATCTGGAACTGGTTAAAAGATAGAAAGTAGAGGGTAGGGCTGAATGGCCAATTTTCCCAATGGAGAAAGGTGAATAGTGGAGTACCCCAGGGATCTGTGCTGGGTCTGCTGCTTTTTGACATATTTATAAGTCACTTGGAAATAGGAATAACGAGTGAGGTGATCAGGTTTGCAGATGACACAAAATTATTCAAAGTTGTGAAAACACAAGAGGATTGTGTAAAATTGCAAGAGGATCTTGATAAATTGGAAGACTGAATGTCCAAATGGCAGATGAGATTTAATGTGGACAAGTGCAAAGTTATACACCTAGGCAAGAACAACCCTAGCTATGGTAACACGGTACAAAATGATTTAGGTGTCATCATGGATAATATGTTAAAACCCTCTGCCAGTGTGCAACAGAAGCCAAGAAAGCAAATAGGGTGCTGAGAATAATACAGAAAGGGATGGATAATAAAACTAATGATATTATAATGCCTCTACATCGTTCCATGGTGAGACCATACTGTGAATATTGTGTGCAATTTTGTTGCCATATCTTAAAAAGGATACAGCAGATTTCAAAAAGGTATGGAAAAGAGCGACAACAATGGTAAAGGGGATGAGGAAAGGTTTAAAAGATTAGGGGTCTTCAACTTTTAAAAGAGATGGCTGAAGGGAGATGTGATAGAGGTCTATAAATTAATGAATGGAGTTGAACAGGTAAATGTAGATTGATTGTTTACGCCATAAAAAAAGTAGAAAGACTAAGGGGTATGTTTACTAAAGGGCGCTATTTGCGCTGCTACAACATTATTGCGCGATAAGGTACCTTATCGCACGATAAGGTACCTTATCGCACAATAATGGTGCTTTATCAGGCGCAGAGGTACCTTAGCGTGCGATAACGTGCGCAGCGGCGCAAACGAGTGCTGAAGATGGGGAAAGACTCCTGGAGGGCGGAGTAAGGCTCCCCAGGGGTGGAGAGAGAGGGTCAATGGGCGGAGAGTGGGAGGGGAGAGGCTCCCTCCACACTAACGCTGTGGAATCCGGGGCTGAAAACTAACGGCAGTGAAACCCAGGCGTTAGAGCAGATTTAAAGGGAAAAGAAACCATTTCCATCAGCAATGTACAGCAAAGCCAGGGAAACCTACAAAAAGTGATAAGTGTGATACATGTGCACTGAACAAAAGGGCAAATAAACATTGAAAATGACCAGAAGAAAATGTAAAAAAAAACATAACTAAGCTGGCCAATAGTGATATTAATGGGAAACATCAAATAACACTACCTAGAAAGTTCCAAAAAAAAGATATTAATTTTGGAAGGGTCTATGCTCTGTCCCCATACAAGGTGAATGATCCCACAGTGAAATAGAGCTGATCAGGGTTTTCCCTTTCTATTGGACAGGTTTCCAATGGCATGCACATGCCCCGCAACAGCAGGGTGGGCATGTCGGAATGGGAAACTGGACAGATTCTGGAAAAGGGGACACAGAGGGCTGCAGGCGGCACATGCTGTGGTGCAGCTGGGCCACAGTGCGGACTAGGGTGATGCTTAGGTGGCCCATAGGAATGCTTAAACAGTAGAGCCACCAGACAGCAACTGATGAGGGCCCAACATGGGCATGAGTTTGTTTCGCACAGTGTCACAGGGGATAGTACCCAGCAGGTACCCCCAAGGGCACAGATCATTGGCAGGTGGTGCTGGGGGGAAGCATGGACGTCTATGCAGGCACCCCTACCCCAGAACCCACACCATAGGCAGCCGCCTACCGGCACACTGGATGGCCTGAGACTGCGCACCACCAGCAGAAGGGCATGTCAGCAGGCGACAGAGGGCTACTGGTGGTGGAGGGGGCAGTGGCAGCTGCCCAGAGCAGACCATGGCCTAGCCCTGTTTAGGTGGGTGCCGTGCACGGCAACAGACAGGCTCTGTCTGACAGACAGTCATGGTAGCCCCAAGGAATGAACTGTCCCTGTGGCAAATGTGTGGTGCAGTACACACAGCCAGTGTATTCTAGAGCAGAAAGTCACAGGTTCAACAACCAGTTGTAGCTCCCACCAACCCAGTCCCCATATTTTACCCAATACTAAACCGTGGTAATAAAGAGGGAACCTTTATTGCAGATAACATAAACATGCCTAAAATGCCTATATTTTACCCTACAGAGCACAGACACCATAGACATGTGCATTATCTAGAGCAGTTTTCCTAATGCAGTCCTAGAGGGACAAAAATCATTCAGGTTTCATGCTGTCTCTAATATAAGGACATGTTAACATGGTGGCGGAGGGGTACTGGTGGTGGAGGGGGCAGTGTCATCTGGCTACACCAGACCATGGCCTAGCCCTGTTTAGGTGGGTGCTGTGCACTGCAACAGACAGGCTCTGTCTGACAAACAGTCATGGTATCCCCAGGGAATGAGCTGTCCCTGTGGCAGCAGTGTGGTGTGGTGCAGTGTGCACAGCCAGTGGGTTCAGAAGCAGAAGGTCACTGGTTCAAGTCCCATCTGTGGTTCCCACCAACCCAGTCCCCATATTTTACCCAGTACTAAACCGTGGTAATAAAGAGGGATCCTTTATTGCAGATAGCATAAATATGCCTGAAATGCCTATATTTTACCCTACAGAGCACACTCACCATAGACATATGCAATACCTGGAGCAGAGTTTCCCAAATGCAGTCCTGGAGGGACAAACTCCATTCAGGCATCATGGGCTTCCTTTTCTTCTCTGACTACACTCCTTCTTTCTCTTGTGGTTTCTCGTTTAGACTACTGTAATGCTTCTCTGGCCGGCCTCCCTCTTTCTCAGCTTCGTCGTCTTCAACTGGTTCACCATACTGCTGCTCGTCTTCTGACTAATTCTTCACGTACGGCTCATATCACTCCACTTCTTATTCGTTTACACTGGCTGCCTATCCCTTTCCGTATTCAATATAAAGTTCTGATCTTTGTTCACAAAGCTCTCCACACTGGTGTTCCCCTTTTCCTCTCTGATCTGGTGCGTTTTCACTGTCCCTCTAGAACGCTTCGGTCGATTCATGCTAACCGCCTCTTTCTCCCACCTCCTTCTCGGGCTCACCTCGAATCAACACGCTCTTCTGCTTTTTTCTTCCTCGGCCACCGCCTTTGGAACTCTCTTCCCTCAACTTTACGCATGGAGTCATCTCTTAATACTTTTAAGGCCTCCCTCAAAACTCACCTCTTCTGTGTTGCTTTTGATGTTCCTTCCCCCCTGTCCACAGTTGACTGCTCTGTTTCTCTGTTCTTCCTTTTCTATCTTTGCTGTCTCTTTTATGAATAATTGGCGTTCTTTTCTGTTCTCTCAGTAGCCTGTTTTTTATTGTACACCGCTGTATGCCTTTTTGGTCATGGCAGTATAAAAAGTTTTATAATAAAGATAAATAAATAAAGATGCTGTCTCTAATAAAGATGCCTGTGCTGCATTTCTATGTGCCGCCCCCATGGTATGCAGATATATCCATGCATATTCATTAGGGACAGCATGAAAACCCGAACAGTGTTTGGCCCACCAGGACTGGAGTTGGGAACCTCTGCCCTAGAGCAGCGGCCAACAGGGGCAGAAAAACCCGCACCCACAGGCGCATTATCCAAAGCCGCCTGGAGAAGCAGGATGTTGGGCCCTGTGTGCAGCACCATCTCCAAATACTAGCACTTGCATACCATAGCACTGCCACCCTAAACCTGGGAATATGGTACACATATATCAAAAGATTGCTATGATTACTGGCAGATAGCAATCCCTAGGTTAAGCACAGTCTGCTCATTGAGCTGTATCATAGAAACCTCTCTGATGTCTGTGGAGTGTGTTTCAGGTCTGGTGTCTGACAGTGTTTACCACCCTGGGGAGTGACCCCAACAGTATTGCGTACCATAGCCATGCCTGCACTGTGCCCAGGACTGGTATGGTGGCCAGGGCTGCCAAAAGCCTCTATAGTTGCACAATGCTGGCATAGGTGTGGGAGTGTGTGTCTGTCTACCCAGTGTATGGTGGCTGCCAACAGCTTCCTCAGCCCATACTGCTTGCACTGTTGCCTGTGTCAGTCTGCCAATGTACATAATGAGGAACAAGGTACCATGGGTATAGCCTGGACAGGGTGGCATGGCCAGGATGCATCTGCACAGGGCATAGGGCAATGACTCGGACATTATAGTGCCCGGCCACAACCTGCACGGTGGGGTGGCCACAGCATGTCCTTCTGGGAGGTCACTCTTACCATGTCTGAGCAGTGACCACAGCATGGCTGGGTACCCCTATAGTGCTATATTGTATTTCTCTCAAGTGAAACATATGGGTTCTCTTTTCTGTGGCTTAATCACTGACATATCTGCTTGGTGGGTGTGTTCACATCCCAGTTTTGGGTGTATGCATTTCCTCCAGGAACATGCACTGTGGACTAGCTAGCAGACTGTCTGCAGTTATATGTGTATGGCTGGAACACCTTGCAGGGTGCAGTGGCTGGTGACTCACTGTGCTTGCTGCTGGAGACTGTCAGATGGTGGTGGGGGCAGCTGAGCATTTCCTTATGGATGTGTACAGCTATGCATTGGCTGCCCTGTAGGGTGTCTGTTCCCCAGCAAAACTGGTATTGATATCCCACCTTGGTTGCCAACATTGCAGGGAGGTAGAATGTGGTTCTGTTGGTTGGGGATCCTGTCTCCCATCCTGAGCTACAGAGGGTGGGTTGGGTGGTGGTACATAATCTGTCTATGGGTCCAAACACCTCACCTTCACTTACATCATGTTATCAATGCAGATTATGCACTATTCTGGGTGCATCACAGCCCACAAGGGCTAGATATAATTAACAAATACAGATGGATACTAATGCATCCTAGCTGTGTTTGCAAGAACTGCCTATCTCTCACACACACTGGCACTGATGGGTACCTACAACATAGCCCATTCCTGCTATGAAAGGTGCTGCAGATCTGGTGCTGGCCGCCCCACCTCACCTTCAGGATGAGCACAATATCCACACAATGTGACGGTCTGTAGCTACTCTGTGCCACTAACACACACTGTCGGCACCCCTTACTAGGCTGAAGTGCTGTGTGGGTGCACTCGGTCAGTTCCCCCTACCAGGATGAGGTGCTGTGGGGTGCATACCCCATCTAGTGATCATTTGTAGACTGATGATTTGCATGTGCTGTGCATCATGGGTACGGGTGGGTTGACCCTATCCTGGTAACCACAGCAGAATGTTTGTGTGGTGACGTACAGTTCATCTGTAGCCAGCCAGGGGCTTGCTAGTAGCTATAGAGCTATAGCCCACTGATTACTTCACTGCCTGTAGAGCCAGAAATCATGGGTTTGATCCCACAGTGGGGTTATTTGATAGGCCTGTCTGAGGCATTGCCTATTTTTAATGTAAATTAGTGCTGTCAGCAAAAACACCCTCACAGTGCTGTAACCTTAAGGCGCCCCATAAAGTGCCTTATAAGGCGTTCTATAGGGGACATTATAGGGTGCCTTGGCTGACAGTGCACTTTATAATGTCCCCTCTGGAGTGCCTCATAGGGCTCCTTATGCGGCACCTTAGGTTACGGCACTGTGAGGGTGTGTTTTCTGGCAGCACTAATTAAAATAAGAATAAAATGCCTCACAAAGCACTGCTTAAACATAAAGGGCAACACCTCAGCCAACCTTATTTATTAGGCACATTGGGGGATCAAACCCATGACCTCCTGTACTATCAGTCAGTGTATTAACCAATGTGCTACACCTCTGCTGCACTGTTGGCATATCAGTGCACCTACTTAAGATTACCGCGCGTTAACATGGTACACCTCCCTCTATCGTCTGATAATGTCTGCCATACAACTTATTGCATGATTGCTACGTTTAGACCGGAACGCCCACTCTCCTTATGGCATCCTGCACGTTTATGCTGGGTGCACATTAAGACGGTTTAGTAAACATACCCCCTGGTGGTATGGTGTAATTGTTTAGCCAGCCATTGCTATGTGAAAAGGCATAGCACACTGGTTAATACAATGCTCTAAGGGCCAGTGGTGATGGGTCTGAGACCCAAGTGTGGCAACAACCAAAGAAATGCATAATAAACAATTTGTGTATTGAAATGTCAGACACATCACTGCAATGTGCATCTGCAGCATAGATCTTTATATATATTGTTTGTGACACCATTTCCCGTGTACAAGCTGTGGCATAGGCATAGGCATGGGCACATTGCTAGCGCGTAGGCACAGATGCGCGTGCATACGTGCGTCTGTGAGCAAGGCATTGGTGAAAATGGCCACCCTCTCAAGGAAGCCAGCCTTCACGAGAAGGAAGCTCTGCCACCTCTCAGGCCTCATCTGCACCAGGCAGCACAAGCTTTTCTCAGGATCCTCCAAGCAGCAGGACCTGGGGAGAGTCAGGAGGGCCTGGGACCGCGTGACATGGCACTACAACTGTCTGGCAGACTACCCACGTGAGGTAAGTGTATGGGGACAGGTCAGTATATCCATATACATATCCAGTGTCGATTGTAGCTGTGCATGCTGCTGTGTGTAGGTAGTCTATCTCATTTATGTTTATTAGTTAAACCCACGTGATATACCGTCTATGTATCACATCAGAGTGGTTTGCCCTATCCCCAGGAGGCTAAGGACCTGATCACAGAGTTCCAGATGTCATCCTGGTGTTATGGCAGCTGCGGCTGTTGATGTGTTAAAACACACCATAACACAAGAAGCCCATAGATCTGCATAAAGAGGTTTTGTAAACATCATGCTGATATGGTAGGTTCCGCATTTGCAGGGTCACACATCTGCCCTACCCCTAGGGGTTCTGAGATGTGCTCCAAATGGTCTGTCAGTCCCCCTGGTGATATAGTTGTGTGTGCCTTTGCAATTTAAAACATCTGCCCTACCCCCAGGAGTCCTGAGGACCCATCAAAGTGGGTTCCCAGTCACCCTGATGATATGGTTGTGTGTGTGTGATATAGCTGAAGCTAGTGAAGCTATGAACTTAGGAAAAAATGCTGTTTTTCATAAAGCAACTTACTTGCAGAGAGTGCAATTACCTAGCAGGACAGCTAGAGGGGGCAGGCTCGAGACTGCAGATGCTAAGCTGACACACCCAGGTACTGATGAAGCAGAAGCTAATCAGGTGCACCTGAGGAGCGGGTCAGAAAACTCAAGGGGAAAAGGGCTTTATAAGTAGGGCTCTGCAAGAAGAGAAGAAGGAGAAGAAGAAGAAGAAGAGAGAGAGCCACGGCTGCCGAGAGAGCCATGCCTAGAGAGAGGCCTATGTATAGAGAGAAGCTCTGAGAAAGGATCTGGAAAGGAACCCCGGGATACTGGGAAGAAAAGACCTGATAGAGGAACCTCCTATACTGCAAAGCAGAGGAGTTTGGAATTCTTACATGGCAGTGCTAAGCTCCAGGGCAGACAAGCCCAGCTCAGAGAACCCCAAGAAACAGTCTTCAGAGAAGACAGTAGCAGAAGGAGGGTGCCTGGTAGGGGGAATACCAGTGGCACAGACTTCAAGGAGCCAAGGTACAGTGATACTTTATTTCTCACAAAGAAGCCAGGTCCTAGAAAGACTTATAACTCAGATAGCTATACTGAGAGGAAAGAAAGCTTACAGAAGTTTTGGAAACCACTACAAAGAGGCATAGGAACAAGACATACCACTTGTTTGCAAAACCCAGAACTGCCAGGCTGGAAACTAGGGAAGAGAACTTCTGAACTGCAAACTATTTCAGCTAGGGAAAGCTCAGATGTAGAAGAAAGCACGGCTGAGCTGGAACCCATGCAGATTGAGCTTGGGGAACCAGAGCCATTGATGCCTGAAGAACAAATGGACTGTTAGATGTGTATTGCTGAAAACCTAGAGTCTCTCCCAGAGCTGTGATTATCAGAACCATGTTTTAACAATATCTTTTGCCAGTGTTGAGCTAAAGAAGAGCTTGTTCATTTGTTTTACTACAGTGTTGAAAACCCTGTGCATTTTTACAAGGAACTGTGAAAGCTCTCATAACAGTTTTCTTGCTCTGTAATTACTTTGGCATAAACCTGAAAATAAGGTAAATTCTACTTTTGGTTCTCTTAGCGAACCTTAGTGCTAAAGGGGAATAAAAGCCTTTTGGTTTGACCCTACACAAGGTGTACACAACTCATTTCTATAAGAAGAAGGACTACAAGGACCGTGATCCCTCTGGTCCCAAAAGGTTTCCTACTTCTACAAAAATAAATAAAAATGTCCACCTTGTCCCTTCAACAAGCTACCAGCAGGGGGCGTGGTGACAGTGTGCCTTTGCAGTTTAAAACATCTGCCCTACCCCCAGGAGTCCTGAGGGCCCATCAAAGTGGGCTGTCAGTCACCCTGGTGGTATGGTTTATGCTGCTGTTGCTGTTTTCTCATTCCCCCTACCCCCAGGAGTCCTGAGAGCCCATCAAAGTGGGCTCCCAGTCACCCTGGTGATATGGTTGTGTGTGCCTTTGCAGTTTAAAACATCTGCCCTACCCCCAGGAGTCCTGAGAGTCCATCAAAATGAGCTGTCAGTCACCCTGGTGTTATGGTTTATGCTGCTGTTGCTGTTTTCTAATTCCCCCTACTCCCAGGAGTCCTGAGGACCCATCAAAGTGGGCTGTCAGTCACCCTAGTGATATGGTCTATGCTGCTGTTGATATTATATAATTTACCCTATTCCCAGGAGTCCAGAGACCTGCTGAAAGTGTCCAGTCAGTCACCCTGTTGATATGATGTATGTTGCTAATGATATGTGCTAAGACACCCTGCCCCCAGGGGGCCTGAGACCTGATTGCAAAGGTGGGTATGGCATCTAGATATTGTGGTAGGTGATGCTATGTTTGGACACACATTTGCCCTATTCCCCTGAGGCCCAGACCTCATGGCACATGTCTTTTCTGGATCCTGATTGTATGGTAGGTGCAGCTGTGGATGTGCTGTAAACCATACCACCCCCAGGAGCCATGAGACCTGATCAAGAAGGTGTGAAACAAATCCATATATCATTGATGTATACTCAGTTTGTGGTCACACATCTGGTCACTCCCCAGGAGGGCCGTAACTGATTGCAGAGGAACATTATAGATGCTGGTGTAAGGGTACAAAACCTCACACTGCCCACTCCACAAAAACAAGAAGTCATGTTTCAAATGTTTCCATATTCATTATCTTGCACAATTCGAGTATATATATCAATGTTTATAATATGTTGTTAAAGACACAACACTGCACAGAAGGTCTCAGTAACCACAGGCCTACAACACGCATACCACTGACTAAACTGTCATAATGCACATGCCCTTATAACAGCAATGACCTTCCATGCATATCCCGACAACACACCCAAACACAATCAATGAGACAGCACTTAATTCTCCAAACCATGCTTTGTGGCCCAAAGGGTGGCTGTCCTGCCTCACATTCCCCGACGCCTCAACTCAGAACTCAAGAGCATATTTGCAAGCATCCCTGCATTACCAGGGGTAAAGCAACTGTCCATCAAAACATATAACCAACATGAAATACACAATCTGTTAAAACCAACAGCACAATCCAGCACACCCAACTCAGGCCCCGTACTCACCCCTATCCAACGTTACCAAGGCAAACAGCCAGGGAATTGTGGATGTCATGTTGGTTATATCTCCTGTTGGACAGTTGCTTTTCCCCTGATGAAGCAAGGATGCATGTGAAATGCCTATGAGCTCTGCGTTGATGTGTCGGGGAATGGGAAGCAGGACAGCCACCCTTTGAGGCGCAAAGCATGTTTCTGAAGGTTAAGTGCTGTCTCATATATTGTGTTTGGGTGGCTTGTTGGGATATGCACAGAAGGTCATTGATGTTAGAAGGGCTTGTGCATTATGACAGTTTAGTCTGTTGAATGCATGTTGTAAGCCCCTGGCTATTGAGACCTTCTGTGCAGTAATGTGTTTCCAACAACATATAATTAGCAGTGATATATATACATGAATGTTGAACTATAATGAATATGGAATGATGTGCAACAGTGTGTTATGTTTTTGTGGAGTGGGGATTGTGAAGATGTGATTTATTCCACTCTAGGAACGACAATATATATGTTGGTGTAAGGGTACATGCACCTGTTGTGGTTGCACAGCTCTGGCACAACCCCAGTTAGACATACAGATGTTCACAGGCCAGCTAGGTGTGGCAGGCCATGCCCCTGTTGTAGTCAGCCATAACTGCCCTGATCACAGGAGGCCCCAGTCATGACCATAGAGGTACAGTGTAACGGCAGGTGTCATGTTATTGGCGTCTGGCAAGGTGCACACGGCCACCCACCTTCTGCTGTATGTTAGGGAACATCACCCATGCGTGTTTGCATATCATGGTGCCATGGCGGGTGTGTTGGCTGATATGTTTAGGTCAGACAAACACACATGTGTTTGCCAGACCACACAGGGGGTTAGGGAGGACCTCCCGTAAACACCAGCATGGCCAAAACACACGTGGCATGGTGCTGCCATGTCATGCAAGGGGACTGTAAGGACAGGGTATGGTGTGTCCAGGATGTTATGCACAGTACACATATGTGTCACTGCACACATGGCCCTACCCACAGCCACACATGCAGGTGGCACTGGCAACTGTTAGTACAGGACACACTGAGCAGAGGAGCAGGAGCAGCACGATGCTGTGCACAGAGATGTGTGATATGTGTTGGCCACCCACCAGAGAGATATGGTCATTAATGCACCCTCCCATTGCTTCCCCCCCCCCCTAGGTAGAGGACCTAAGGAAAAAGGGCTGGGAGATGCGGCTGAGATGCCCAGAGGTCCTTGACCATCTACAAAGGCGGGCAATGTCCCAATGTGGAGGTGAGTGCCGCGACCTCTGCAGCTCTGTAGATAATGTCACAGTGGCCCACCAGCCTGTGCGGGGCAAAACTATTTACATGTGTTTTGTTTTGTTTTTAAATTGAAATTTAACAAACTTACAGAAGCAAGCATAAAGAAACATTTGATGATCCAAAGTGGAAATCAATACATACAAAATAAAAAGCATTACATCAATCCTAGCCCACAATATGGGGAGATATTAAGGAAACAAGATAAAGGCAACGCAAGAGCAAAGCTCTAATTTCAGACAGCTTTTAAACTAGCCACCCACCCCAGTCAATTAGTGCCCGGCCTCTCTTTATCAGAGAGAAATACCTCAAGCTGAGTAGGGTCAAGAAATATAAACCTTGATCCCTGAAATGTTATCAAACACTTGCAGGGATATCTAAGGAAAAATGTAGCTGATAAGGCAACCACCCTAGGCTTAAGGGCCAAAAAACCTTTCCTCCTAGTTTGGGTTGCCTTACAAACATCTGGGAAAATTTGAACTCTAAAGCCACAGAACGGAACTGACATATTTTTAAAATAACTCCGAAAAACAAGAGCCCTCTCTTGATCAGACAAGAATGATACCAACAAAGTGGCTCTAGAGGAAATGTTATCTTGTGAGTCCTCCAGGAATTTGGTGAGCCCTAGGCTAGCTTGGCCCTGAACTTCATCAAACCCCCCCGGAGAACCCCGAGAGAGGCCCTTACCAGTCAAATAATAAGTATTAGAGAGACCAATGGAGTCAGCCGAAGCCAAGCCCAAGACCTCCCTAAAATACTTCCTCAAAAGAATTTCAGCAGACAGCAAACGACAGATAGGAAAATTCAACATACAAATATTTTTTGCACATAACATATTATCATACTGTTCCATTCTATGATGTAACACTAAACTATCCTTAATATGAGAAGAATTTACAGCCTTAAGAGCCTGACACTGAGTTTCACAACCAATAACCATATTTGAAATATTCCCCACCTTAGTTATCCACTTCTGACAACCGTGTAGTAATCTCAGAAGAGAAACTACAAAGTTGTGCCACAGTAGGAATCAAGGAACTTTCAATACGGGTTACCACCCACCGGATATCCGCCAGAGTCACCTGATCATCAGGTACTACCCTTACTTCACCTGGCATGGGTGCCCATACTACCGGTTTCAGTTTTTCCCCCGCTTCTATCGGGGTACTCTGCAGAAACCGCACCCCATCAGAAGCAGACACTGGAGGGGATGTATAGACTGGAGGAGAAGGTGGTGTCCGGTCCGGGGAACTCAAGGACACCGGAGAGGGCTGGAGTACCAGAAAGTCATGGTTAAGTGTAGCATTAGCACCAATCAATACCTTGACATGTCTGTCCATCGGACCCACCGCAGGCTCAGCTGGTGCCGCCAACTCCGTCTTTTTCTTCCTTTTACCCATCAGGTTCACCACAGCCGGCAGTCAGCTCCGGATACGATGCTCCTTCGATGCTCCAAGGGGCTCCCAAGGGGCTTGTTATGCCCCTTGTATCTAGCCCCTTCTATCATTACCCCGGCTAGCGCCTCCGGCTGCGCCAAACCAATGGCCTTTTAAGGAGACTCTCAAGGCAAAGCTCTCCCTGTTCCGGTTTTAAAGAAGAGGCCCCCGATGATGTCGGGGCCGCCGGAACTGAAGCCTGCGACTCCGGACCTCTGCGCTGCCTCTCTGCTCTCCCAAGGCAAAGCTCTCCCTGTTCCGGTTTTAAAGAAGAGGCCCCCGGTGACGTCGGGGCCGCCGGAACAGAAGCCTGCGACTCCGGACCTCTGCACTGCCTCTCTGCTCTCCCAAGGCAAAGCTCTCCCTGTTCCGGTTTTAAAGAAGAGGCCCCCGGTGACGTCGGGGCCGCCGGAACAGAAGCCTGTGACTCCGGACCTCTGCGCTGCCTCTCTGCTCTCCCAACATACATGTGTTATGTGACTCACATACTAGTGTGCTAATGACTGTCATCCACCACAGAGGAGGAGGATCCTGCTGGTGAGGGCACATCGTCATCTGCACGCCCAGTGACAAGGCCCACTCCCCAATGCCGAATGGAGGAGGAGGTGGAGGAGGAGCAGGAGGAGGGGGCAGTGAAGGTGGTGGAGGCTGTGGAAGAGGAGGAGGAGGTGCCGGGGAGGAGGCAGCAGAGGCCTCTGAGGCAGATGAGGGCAATGGGGGAATGGAGGGGGTGGAGGGTGGGGTGGGAGGGGAGGGTGAGTGTGTGTGGGTCATGTCTGGGGGGAGGAGGAGGAGGGGAGTGTGGAAGGTGCTGAGGGTGGGTGGGAGGTGCCAGGGGGGAGGGGGTGGGGAGGGAGGGATGGAACACAGGACAGCACAGGACACTGTGGGTCCCTGCCAGCCCCTGCATGTGTGGGGGAAAGAAGGAAGATGTCAAGAGGTGAGAACCAAGGGAGCCATAGTCCTAACACCAGAAAGAAGCAGCACAGGACAGGTGACGTCTGGTAAAGGCAAGAAGGATAAGATATTTCCTGGAAGGCAGGATTGGGAAAACTCACATGCTCCAGAGAGAGAAACCTGCTGGCATGACAATACTTGTACCTCTAAAGCTGAAGCTACGAGGCAGAGAGACAAACAAACACAAGCTGTGTTTGGGAATCAGTCTGACTTTGCAGAGCTGAGAATTCCTTTCCCTCCAAAGCCGAAAGGTAGGCTTCACAACCTACATAGATTTGAACCTAGTTATAAAGTATTTCCCTGCAGTTGCCAGAATGTAGCAGACTCTCTAAAAAGAGACTTCAGTATATACGGTAATTCATAGTCCTATCCTTTAGAGTGCTACCGAGAGAAGCCATGTGAGGATAGTGAAGACGTCTGTTTTAAAGTTCAGGATATCAGCTCACTGACACACCCTGCTATTGCTGACGCTGAAGAAATGCAGATTGACTCTGATAGCAGTGAAATAGTGGATAACCAGATGGACTGCACGTTATGTTTTGCTGACCACGTTGAGTCTCTGTGCTGAACACTAGTTTGAGAAAACTGGTAAAGCAACAGAAAGAATGGGAACATTCTCTTTTGCTGAAGGAAGCTGTTATTGTTTGTTTGTACCAAGCACTGCACGTTGTGAGCCTGAAGCTGATAAGGCTAATTTACCTGAGTTCTTGTACATATCCCTCAAGCCAACTGTATGGCAGTTTGTCCTAAGTTATTTACCTGCACAGAAATCCGTTAGGAAGGGGAAAAATAAATTCTTGTCATTGCCTGAAACACTCGACTACAACTCTTCTGTCCTAAAAGGATAAAAGGGACTACCATTCCCAGAGGGCCTTGCAGGACCAATGCAGGGTCATACTCTCTAAGTCAGGAATACAAAGGCAGACCAACTCTCAGCGCCCTAGGTGTTGGGCTGGCCACCGAGAGGGTGACAGTATGCAAGGTAGACATGGGTGTCATACATGGACTGTCTCCACACGCAGTTGTGGGGGCTGCCCATGTGCGTAGGCGTCTGAGTTCCATGCTATCCCTGTGATGTGCCAATGTGGAACATGTCCCAAAGTCATTGGTCATGTGCATGCTGTGTGCAATGTGTAGGAACCATATCTGATGCACCATGCTTGTGTGCCAATAGTGGAAATGGCCAGCAGCAGGTTTGTGGCATGGAGGGCAAGATGAAATGAAATACCCAGGTGCTGCTCAGGGGGATAGCTGTTGAGGGCGACATAGGTCGATGCATGTCACAGGGATGAGCGGTGGGGGACTACAAGTGCTAGTGAAGGGTGATCAGCTGACCAAAGCAAGACACCATTGTCTGAACAGCATATGTTGTAAAAATGTTGAACGTTTAAGATCACATATCGAAAGTTATGTTTCAGCTGTCATATAATGCCTGATAAAGGAATCTAAGCTGCAACAATGTAACCCTAAACAATCGTCAAATGCACAATGAGGATATGCTAACAGGTAGCAGAGGCACATGAACACAGAGAGAATTCAAAATAAACTACCTGCAGAAACATGCAGAGATAACACTATGCAGGAGGTCCCCCTGCACTGGTTGGTGTGGATGCAGTGCCTGTACACATATATCACGGTACATGGAATGCACAATTGAAGGAAGACAAAGGACACTCACACTGCGACACTCCAAATATAACAGGGCAATGTGAGTGCCGCTACCTCAGGGGATAAATAGGACTGTGCAGACATGCAATGCAAGGTTTGTAAATCAATGTTAAGCGTCACGTCTGTACAGTAAACAAATACAAGAACCAGTATATAGAGATGGAAAGTAAGGGCAAACATTTTACAGTAAACCACACAGAAGTCATATTGCCACATGCTGTGTTTCCCCAACATAGTCAGTCATATACACATGCATCGTGTACATCACAACATGATACAGTGATGTCACACATGCACGGAAACACCCCCGGTGAGCGAAAACATCAATCCAAGCTGTTGGTGTGCAGTAAGGTGGTGTTGAGGCAACAACTGTATCATGTCCAAGTGGAGAGTAGGTGGACCTAGACAACAGGACCTCTCCATTGCTCCCCCTATGCCACACTCATGGCTGTATGCTTGTGTTGAACCAAACAGATGAGCAAATCCTGTGTTCCATGTCACACACATGGCCAAAACACAGCAACACAATGTTGGAGGAATGTACAACATACAGCGGCAATGTCAGTCCCTGCTGCATACATGGGGACCAGTACACAGTGTACAAAGTGCAAAGTGTGTCTGCAAACCAACAAGTCAGGTTAAGACTGTCCTTGAAACCCTGGGCATGCATAGTCAAGTGTCACATCCCAATATGCCACAGAACTGAAAAGGTCATGTGTGTCTCCTCCGATGAACACGACTCCCAGCCAGAGCACAGCAGCAACAGTGTGTTGGACAGGTCTGTCATGGCCAAAGTAGCACTCCAACAATAATACTGTCCATCCTAGGCATGTATCCCACTCACAGAGGTCAAACATCCTATGGCACCATTTCCCAGGGATAGTTCCATGGTATTGTGTCCCCCAGCAGGTTGATGATGGCGACGCTGGATGCACTGTAGTAGATGTGGCTGGTTTGTTCCCTGCCCTGTGTCAGAAGATGTACAACAATCTGTGTTGCCAGCTACAAATACCCACACCCCAGTGCCCTAAACAAATGCACCTTTTAGGGTGCACCAGAAGGCACATCTTAAACGACCACGTCAGCCAAGGCGGGTTATAATGTGTCCCAGAGGCCATGTTGGAAGGTTGTCAACTCCCAAGCACCATAGTAGGCACCCCATAAGCTGCCTGAATCTAAGGTGTGGCGTATGATGCCCCAAGGATGTATAGGTGAACCCAAAAATGTTGGCTAAGAGCAGTAAGGTCCCCCAATTTGAAAAGCAAGAGAGATAGGGGCCAAACACAGATGTTACCCTAACACCACTCAAAGCAGCAAGGAAAGACAATGCATAAGTAATGGAAGGAAGTAGATCTGAGCTGATGGACCAGACAAATCTGTGTCCAGCACATGTGGCAGCTGGAAAAATGGACAAACATATCGGGGGCAGTTATAGCGATGCACAGAGTGATGGTAATGTACCATGCAATATTGACAGTGTGTGGCAGAGGGTGGGAAGACGTGTCCAGCAGAGGAGGAGGAAGTGGCAGGATAGGTGTAATGTCAGGATGACAGTGGAGTAGCAGTGCTATGCAGAGCACACACAGGAGAGGCAACCATGGAGAGCTGCAATGCAGAAATGTGTAGTAGTGTAGGACGTGGGGTAGCAGCATGCACATAAGGGTAGGACGGCACACAGCTGGCAGACACACGTAGATGGACAGAAGGATGGTTGACAACTGTGATAAGGGTACAATGTGCCCACAGCACAGATCTGCACAGATATGACTGTCACAGGAATGAAAAGTAGTGGTGCAGGACAGGCATACGAATGAAAGAGAACAGAGAGGAATCAAACTTATGACCATTAGCACAAATGGCAATGCACAAACTGGTAGGCCACACCACCAACATGAGCTCATTAGCAAAGGCTGCATACAAAAATACTGCAGGGCATCACACAAGAAGCCTGCTGGCTGTCAGGATAGGCAAACCCCCAACAGTAACCATGATGAAATGCACATGCAGATCCGGTGTGTACAGATCAGATCACAGTCTGTAATTGGGACCAGAGCTTATTCCCCGTTAGCCCAACCCTGGCCTTAGGAGGCCAGAAGAGGGGTTGGGCTGTGGTGAATAAGCTTTTTATTCCAGTGGCCGGCATCACAGCTCTTCAATGGAGCTGCAGTGCCATGGAAACAAGACGCTATGGCCCCACAGCTCCACTGAAAAGCCTTGACTAAGTTAGCCAGGAAGGTCCTGTACGTGCAGGCCAGGCTGAATTGCAGTCCTGGCCTGCACATACAGGAATGATTGAGATTCTGATCCCATGGGGCTAGACGTGCCTGCAGGATCTGAATCTCGATCCCCTCTGTACTTCCAGCTCAGAACATGCGTACAGAAAGGATCTACGTCTGGGACAGAATGAGCCCTTATATGTCTAACATATAGAAAACCCACTGCCAACACTGATGAACTCTCAGCTCTGCTAGACAAGCTATGCACACATACTGCATCAAAAAAACACACTTCATCCTAATGGGTGAACTTAACCTCCCAGCTACAACAGTTACAAAGTGTTTGTGATAAACTAGCTCAATTTAAAATTGACAAAGTGATGGGACCAGATGGGATACACCCTAGAATACTGAGGGAACTTGGGGACTTTCTAGCAGCTCCACTGACTGACCTTTTCAATGCCTCGTTGGAGTCGGGAGTTGTGCCAAAGGACTGGAGAGAGGCTCATGTGGTGCCTTTACACAAAAGAGGAAGTAAGGATGTGGTTGAAAAGGCAGGTTAGTTTAACTTTGGTGGTGAGTAAATTATTGGAAACACTGCTAAAAGAGAAAATAGTGAGGTTTCTGGAGTCCAGCAGATTACAGGATCCAAGGCAGCAGGAATTCACCAGAGGCAGCTTTTGTCAGACAAATCTGATAGATTTCTTTGACTGGGTGACCAGGGAATTGGACCGAGGGAGAGCCCTAGATGTGGTGTATTTAGATTTCAGTAAAGCCTTTGACACTGTTCCTCATAAGCAACTTATAAACAAACTGAGCACCCTAGGGATGGACCCTAAAGTTACTGCTTGGGTTAGAAATTGGTTAGGTGGGAGGCGACAAAGAGTACAGGTAAATGGAGCTCACTCTGGGGAGAAGGATGTTACCAGTGGTGTGCCCCAGGGAACTGTCCTTGGTCAGATTCTTTTTAACATCTTTGTTAGTGATATAGCGGAAGGGCTGTTGGGTAGGGTTTGCCTCTTTGCGGATGATACCAAAATCTGCAATAGAGTAGACACCCAGGAAGGTGTAGAGTATATGAGGAGGGATTTAGTTCAGCTTGAAGAATGGTCTAGAATTTGACAGCTTGGATTTAATGTTAAAAAATGTAAGGTCATGCATTTGGGCTGCAGCAATCCAAGGGAGCAATATAGTATAGGGGGTGAAATACTTTTGTCCACTAAAGAAGAGCAGGACCTAGGCGTGGTTGTGTCTGATGATCTTAAAGTAGCTAAACAGGTGAAAGTCAAAGGCAAAAGCTAGAAGGATACTTGGGTGCATATGGAGAGGAATGGCTAGCAGAAAAAAGGAAGTGATAGTGCCTCTGTATAAGTCTTTGGTGCGACCTCATTTGTAGTATAGTGTGCAATTCTGGAGACCGCACCATCAAAAGAATATAAACAGGATGGAGTCAGTACAGAGGGTGGCTTCTAAAATGGTTAGTAGTCTTCATTATAAAGCATATGAGGACAGACTTAAGGATCTTAATATGTACACCTTAGAGGAAAGGCGGGATAGAGGTGATATAATTGAGATGTTTAAATACCTCCGTGGCATAAATGTACAGGGGGAGATCCTCATTCAATTGAAAGCAAGTTCTGCTACAAGGGGACATGGGATGAGGGTGAAGGGGGATAGATTCAGGAGTGATATGCGGAAATATTTATTTATGGAAAGAGTGGTAGATCCGTGGAATAGTCTCCCAGTAGAGGTGGTAGAGATGAGGACAGTATCTGAATTCAAAAAAGCATGTGACAAACACAGAGGATCTCTAAAGGGAAAAAGGGGACTGTTGTAGTTGTTCATATGGAAGGACAGACTAGATAGGCCATGTGGTCTTTTTCTGGACCAAAGACTTATAAAGAGGCACTGTCACCTCCTTTTTTCTGCTAGCCATTCCTCTCCATATGCACCCAAGCATCCTTCTAGCTTTTGCCATCACCTTTTCTACCTGTTTAGCTACTATAAGATCATCAGACACAACCACGCCTAGGTCCCGCTCTTATTTAGTGGACAAAAGTATTTCACCCCCTATGCTATATTGCTCCCTTGGATTGCTGCAGCCCAAATGCATGACCTTACATTCTTTTTACATTAAATCCCAGCTGCCAAATTCTAGACCATTCTTCAAGCTTAGCTAGATCCCTCCTCATGTTATCTACACCTTCCTGAGTGTCTACTCTATTGCAGATTTTGGTATCCGTAAAGAGGCAAACCTTACCCGACAGCCCTTCCGCTATATCACTAACAAAGATGTTAAAAAAAATTGGACCAAGGACAGATCCCTGGGGCACACCACTCGTAACATCCTTCTCCTCACAGTGAGCTCCATTTACCTGTACTTTTTGTTGCCTTCCACCCAACCAATTTCTAACCCAAGCAGTAACTTTACGGTCCATCCCTAGGGTGCTCAGTTTATAAGTCGCCTGTGAGGAACAGTGTCAAAGGCTTTACTGAAATCAAAATACACTATATCTAGGGCTTTCCCTCAGTCCAACTCCCTGGTCACCCAGTCAAAGAAATCAATCAGATTTGTCTGACAAGACCTGCCTCTGGTGAATCCATGCTGCCTCGGATCCTGTAATCCGCTGGACTCCAGAAACCTCACTATTTTCTCTTTCAGCAGTGTTTCCAATAACTTACTCACCACTGAAGTTAAACTAACCTGCCATTTCAACCACATCCTTACTTCCGCTTCTGGCCTGAAGTACCTTGCCCCAACCACTAGGCCACTCCTCCACTCCACAATACACTAACTGATGGTACAGGGGTCATGAGTTCAATCCCCCAGTGCACCTAATGAATAAAGTTGGCTGAGGCATTACCCTTTACATTTAAGCAGTGCTTTTGAGGCATTTTATTTTTATTTTAATTAGTGCTGACAGCAAACACACCCTCACAGTGCCGTAACCTAAGGTGCCGCATAAGGCGCCCTATAAGGCACGCCAGAGGGCACATTATAAAGTGCACTGTCCGCCAAGGCACCCTATAATGTCCCCTATAGGATGCCTTATAAGGTGCCATATAAGGCACTTTATAGGGCACCTTATAAGGCACTCTATAGGGCGCTTCATAAGGCGCCTTATAAGGCACTTTATGGGGTGCCTTATGAGGCATCTTAAGGTTACAGCACTATGAGGGTGATTTCGCTGGCAGCACTAATTTACATTAAAAATAGAAAATGCCTCAGACAGCCCTATTAAACTCATGACCTCTGGCTCCACAGGGAGTGAAGTAACCAGTGGGCTACAGCTCTATAACTACTAACAAACCCCTGGCTGGCTACTGAAGGACTGCACGTCCCCACACAAACTTTCTGTTGTGCTTACCAGGATAGGGTGAACCCACCCGTACCCATGATGCACTGCACATGCAAATCAGCAGTCTACAGATGATCACAAGATGGGGTATGCACCCCCACAGCACCTCGGCCTGGTAGGGGGTGCCGACCGTGTGTGTTAGTGTCACAGATTAGTTACAGACCGTCACATTGTGTGGGTATTGTGCTCATCCTGAGGGTGAGGTGGGGCAGGCATCACCAGGTCTACAGCACCTTTCATGGCAGGAATAGGCCAAGTTGCAGGGACCCA
This sequence comes from Ichthyophis bannanicus, assembly GCA_033557465.1. Classification (NCBI taxonomy): domain Eukaryota; kingdom Metazoa; phylum Chordata; class Amphibia; order Gymnophiona; family Ichthyophiidae; genus Ichthyophis; species Ichthyophis bannanicus. Next base: position 734,344,604 of record CM066032.1, on the reverse strand, counting down.
TTAGTGTCAGGGTGTGTGATAGGTAGTTCCTGCAGACACACCTAGGATACATTAGTGTCCATCTGTAGTTATCAATCACGTTTAGCTCTTATGGGCTATGATACACCCAGAATAGTGCATATTCTGTGTTGGTGCCATGATAACATGATGTAAGTGAAGGAGGAGGAGTGGGGTGTTTGGACCAATTGGCAGATTATGTACCACCACCCAACCCTCTGTGGCTCAGGGTAGGAGACAGGATCCCCACCAACAGATCCACATTCTACCTCCCTGCAATGGTGGCAGTAGAGGGGGCCATCAACCCCAGTCCTGCTGGGGAACAGACACACTATAGGGCAGCCAATGCAGAGCTGTACACATCCATAAGGCACTGGCAGACAGACAGTAGGCCTGGAAATGCCCAACTGCCCCCCACCACCATCTGACATTCTCCAGCAGCAAGCACAGTGAGTCACCAGCCACTGCACCCTGCAAAGTGTTCCAGCCATACACATATAACTACAGACAGTCTGCTAGCTAATCTACAATGCATGATCCTGGAGATGTGAGCACACCCACCAAGCAGATACATCAGTGATTAGGCCCCAGAGAAAAGAACCCATACATTTCACTTGAGAAAAATACAACACAGCATTATGGGGGAGCCTAGCCATGCCGTGGTCACCACTCAGTCAGGGTGAGAGTGACCTCCCAGCAGGACATGCTGTGGCCACCCTGTCGGTGCAGGTTGTGGCCGGGCACTACAATGTCTGAGCCATTGCCCTATATCCTGTGCAGATGCATCCAGGCCAGGCCATCCTGTCCAGGCTATACCCACAGTACCTTGCTCCTCATTATGCACATTGGCAGGCTAACACTGGCAACAGTGCAAGCAGTGTGGGCTGAGGAAGGTGTTGGCAGCCACCACACACTGGATAGACAGACACACATTCCCACACCTATGCCAGCATTGTGCAACTATAGAGGTGTTTGGCAGCCCTGGCCACCGCACCAGTCCTGGGCACAGTGCAGGCATGGCTATCGTACGCAATACTGTTGGGGTCACTCCCCAGGGTGGTAAACACTGTCCGAAACCAGACCTGAAACACACTCCACAGACATCAGAAAGGTTGCTATGATGCAGCTCAATCAGCAAATTGTGCTTAACTTGGGAATTGCTATCTGCCAGTAATCATAGCAACCTTTTGATATATGTGTACCGTATTCACAAGTTTAGGGTGGCATTGCTAAGGTATGCAAGTGCTAGTATTGGGAGATGCACGCAGGGCCCAACATCCTGCTTCTCCATGAGGCTTTGGATAATGGAGCCTGTGGGTGTGGGTGTTTGTGCCCCTGTTGGCCGCTGCTCTAGGGCAGAGGTTCTCAACTCCAGTCCTGGTGGGCCAAACACTGTTTGGGTTTTCATGCTGTCCCTAATTAATATGCATGAAATACATCTGCATACCATGGGGGCGGTGCATAGAAATGCAGCACAGCCATATTTATTGGAGACAGCATGGAACCTGAATGGTGTTTGGCCCTCCAGGACTGCATTTGGGAGACTCTGCTCTAGGTAATGCGCATGTTTATGGTGTCTGTGCTCTGTAGGGTAAAAGATAGGTGTTTTGGGCATGCTTAATTTATCTGCAATAAAGGTTCCGTCTTTATTACCACGGTTTAGTAGTGGGAAAAATATGGGGACTGGGTTGGCAGGAACCACAGCTGGGACTTGAGCCTGTGACCTTCTGCTCCTAAACACATTGACTGTGTGTACTTGCCACAGGGACAGTGCATTCCCTGGGGATACCATGACTGTTTGTCAGATAGGGCCTGTCTGTTGCAGTGCATGGCACCCACCTACACAGGGCTAGGCCATGGTCTGCTGTGGGCAGCTGCCACTGCCCCCTCCACCACCAGTACCCCTCTGCCACCATGCTGGCATGCCCTTCTGCTGGTGGTTCTGGAGGTGTGCAGTCTCAGGCCATCCAGTGTGCCGGTAGGCGGCTGCCTATGGTGCAGGTTCTGTGTTAGGGGTGCCTGCGTAGATGTCCACACTTCCCCCCAGCACCGCCTGCCAATGTTCTGTGCCCTTGGGGGTACCTGCTGGGTACTATCCCCTGTGACACTGTGGGAAACACACTAGTGCCCATGTTGGGCCCTCATCAGTTGCTGTCTGGCTGCTGTACTGTTTCAGCATTCCTATGGGCCACCTAGGCATCACCCTAGTCGGCACTGTGGCCCAGCTGCACCACAGCATGTGCCGCCTGCAGCCCTCTGTATCCCCTTTTCCATCATCTTTCCAGTTGCCCGTTCCGACATGCCTACCCTGCTGTTGTGGCACATGTGCACGCCATAAGAAAGCTGTCCAATAACAAGGGAAAACCCTGATCAGCGTTATTTCACTGTGGGATCATTCACCTTGTATGGGGACAGAGCATAGACCCTTCCAAGATTAATATCTTTTTTTTTTGGAGCTTTCTCGGTAGTGTTTTTTTGCTGTTTCCCATTAACATCACTATTGCCCAGCTTGTTTTTTTTTTTTTTTTTACGTTTTGTTCAGTTCATTTTCAATGTTTATTTGCCCTTTTGTTCCATGTACATGTATCACACTTATCACTTTTTGTAGGTTTCCCTGGCTTTATTATTATTATTACTAAGCATTTATAAAGAGCTGCAACATATGAAGCGCTGTACAAACATAAAAAGAGACAGTGCCTGCCCATTAGAGCTCACAATCTAGTCAAGACAAAATATGAAATAAATTAGATAATACAAATAACAATTAACAAGACAAGAACAAATATTTATGGAGAGAACAAGAAAGGACGAGTTAGGAACAAAAAGCAATAGTGAAGAAATGGGATTTCAATTTGGATTTGAAGATGGCCAGGGAGGAGGCTTGGCAGACAGAGACAGGTAGAGAATTCCAGGAAAAGGGTGAAGCCAGTTGAAAGGAGCGAAGTCTAGAATTAGCAGTACGAGTAAAAGGCATAGATAAACGAAGAAAATTAGATGAGCGGAGTAGGCGAGAGGGGGTGTAGGTAGAGATGAGGGATGAAAGGTAATGAGGGGCAGAAGAATGAATACATTTATAGTTTAGAAGGAGGAGTTTGAAATGGATACGGAAGCGGATGGGGAGCCAGTGAAGTGACATGAGAAGAGGCGTAATGTGTGAAAAACGAGACTGACGGAAAATCAGACGAGCTGCAGAATGTTGAATAGACTGGAGAGGAAAGAGGTGGTTAGCAGGGAGGCCAGCAAGGAGAAGGTTACAGTAATCAAGGTGGGAGGTGATTAAAGAGTGGACAATCAGTTTAGTAGTGTTATCAGAGAGAAAAGGGCGAATTTTGGTGATATTGTAAAAAAAGAAACGGCATGTTTTAGCAATGTTTTGGATATGTAAAGAGAAGGAGAGAGATGAGTCAAAGATAACACCAAGGTTCCGTGCCAAACAAACAGGAAGGATAGCAGAGTTATCCACAGAGATTGAGAAAGGGGAAGGAAGAGGGGAGGCATTAAAGGGAAAGACAAGGAGTTCAGTTTTAGCCATGTTCAGCTTCAAGCAGCGGTAGGACATCCAGGAAACAATGTCAGAGAGGCAGGCTGAGATCTTAGCTTGAATTTCAGGAGAGATAACAGGCATAGAGATGTAGATTTGAGAGTCGTCAGCATAGAGATGATAGTGAAAGCCATGGGAAGAGATAAGAAACCTCTTCGAATGAACGGACTTCTCCCTTTAATCTTTTTTATTATTACTCATGCAACAGTCTTAATAATGTTAAAAACAAATCAGACCCTCAAAGCCACAGTGCTAAGAAAACAAATTCTTGATAACTTGGTAAATCAAAATTGAACTTAGCTGGCAGTTGAGTCCTATTGATCATTTCATGAAGAGATGATCTCGATGACTTTAAACGAAAAAGATCTCCTCTTATGCAACAGTTCTTCGTTGAGAAAACATTCTTCAAAACACCATTCATTGAGAAAACATTCTTCAAAACACCATAGCCCAGCGCTTTGTTTCGAATCCTCTGACCCTGCTTCATTTGGTATTTAATAATCTTCTTTTGTCAAAGGAATTCTCCTTATTTGTTTTACCAAAAATTGCAATGAACTACTAAGGGAGCTGTAAGCGTCTTTGTGTGTATTCAGGATTTGTGCTCTCATACAGCTCCCTTAGTAGTTCATTGCCTTCAAACTAATCATGTGTTTACAGATTTGTCTTGGTGCATATTAGATCATGTACCTGATGGCCCTCGGAGGGGAGACCGGGAGCAAGACTTACAAATCCTGGAGCAACGCTGGATTTTCCTACTGAAATCAGTTACCCCAAATGGTCTTAACCAAGAACTGGATTGGTGGAGTATTTTACCCACCTGAGACTGATGGATTGATCTTTGCAAGCACTTGGATTGGGTATAAAACATCTGATTGTTCTGGCTGATGTCAGATGTCATTTTCAGGAAGGACGTTCTCTGAATAAGCAATGGCTATTTTTGGTAAAACAAATAAGGAGAATTCCTTTGACAAAAGAAGATTATTAAATACCATCTGAAGCAGGGTCGGAGGATTCGAAACACAGCGCTGGGTTATGGTGCTTTGAAGAATGTTTTCTCAACGAATGGTGTTTTGAAGAATGTTTTCTCAACGAAGAACTGTTGCATAAGAGGAGATCTTTTTCATTTAAAGTCATCGAGATCATCTCTTCATGAAATGATCAAAAGGACTCAACTGCCAGCTAAGTTCAATTTTGATTTACCAAGTTATCAAGAATTTGTGTTCTTAGCACAGTGGCTTTGAGGGTCTGATTTGTTTTTAACATTATTAAGACTGTTGCATGAGTAATAATAAAAAAGATTAAAGGGAGAAGTCCGTTCATTTGAAGGGGTTTCTTGTCCCCTGACCTGACGGATGTTCCTACATTTTATATTATATAACTATTTTGTTGGTGTTGGTTAATGTATGTCCTTTTATGTGATCTGATTGTTCAGTTGGATTTGATTGTAGATCAGCTATTTGGCAATTATTTTTTGATGGGAAGAGATAAGGGCACCAAGGGATTGGGTATAGAGAGAGAAGAGGAGCGGACCTAAGACTGAACCTTAAGGTACACCCACAGGTAAAGGGGTAGAAGAGGAGGAGGAGCCACCGAAGTACACACTGAAAGAGCAGTGGGAGAGATAGGAGGAGAACCAAGAAAGTACAGAGCCTTTGAAACTGAGTGAAGACAAGGTGATAAGAAGAAGATTGTGGTCAACGGTGTCAAAGGCAGCAGAGAGATCCAGAAGAATAAGGACAGAATAAAAGCCTTTGGGCTTAGCCAGAAACAAATCATTGGCGACTTTGGTAAGAGCAATTTCGGTAGAATGTAGGGGACAGAAACCGGATTGTAAAGGATCAAGGAGGGTATGAGAGGAGAGGAAGTCGAGACAGCGGTAGTAGACAGCATGCTCAAGTAATTTAGAAATGAAGGGAAGGAGAGAGATGGGACAATAGTTAGAAGGACAGGAGGGATCGAGTGAGGGTTTCTTGAGGAGGGGTGTGACAATAGCATGCTTGAAGTCAGAAGGGAAGGTAGCGGTGGAGAGCAATAGGTTGAGAATATGAGTGATGGAGGGGACAATAGTGGAAGAAATGGAGCTAAGGAGGTGGGTGGGCATAGGATCAGAAGGGCAGGTAGTCAGCTTAGAGGAAGAAAGGAGGAGTGTTGTTTCCTCATCAGAGACCAGAGGGAAGGAAGAAAGGGAAGCAGAAGTAAGGGGCAAGAGTTGGGAAAAAGGGGGGGGGGGAAGAAGAGGTGGTAGTGAAATGGAGGGGGATTTTATGGATTTTGTCATGGAAGTACTGTGCCAAGGTTTGGGCAGGAAGGGAGGTAGGAACCAGAGGTGGGGGCACACTGAGGAGATAATTGAGTGTATAAAAAAGACGACGAGGATTAGAGACAAGAGAGTTAGTCAGATGGGTGAAGTAGGTTTGTTTGACAAGTGCAACGGCTAATTGGAAGGAGAAGAGCATGAATTTAAAGTGGAGAAAGTCAGCATGCGAGCGAGATTTGAGCCAGGCACACTCAGCAGAGCGGGCACAGGAGCGCAAATAGTGGGTAAAAGGAGAGAACCAAGGCTGTGGAGGAGAACGCCTAAGAGGATGTGAGATGAGGGGAACAAGAGAATCCAAAGCAGAGGAGAGTATAGCATTATAGGAGGCCACAGCCTCATCAATAGAATTAGAAAAAAGAATGGATGAAAGGGGTGAGGAAATAGTGGAGGAGAGAGCTAAGGGATCAATAGCAAGAAGGTTTCTAAATAGATTAGTGGAAGCAGGACGAGGCTGAGGTGGAGGATGATGAATAATAAGACTTAAAAGGTGGTGGTCAGATAATGGAAGGACAGAGTGAGAGAAGTTGGAGGGTGAGCAGTTAAGAGAAGAAAATTAGGTCAAGGCTTTGTTGTACATTGCTGACGGAAATGGTATCTCTTCCCTTTAAATCTGCTCTAACGCCAGGGTTTCACTGGTGTTAGTTTTCAGCCCCGGATTCCACAGTGTTAGCGTGCAGGGAGCCTCTCCCCTCCCACTCTCTACCCACTGACCCTCTCTCTCCGCCCCTGGGGAGCCTTCCTCCGCCCTCCGGGAGCCTTTCTCCACCCGCAGCACTCGTTTGCTCCGCTGTGCGCGTTATCGCGCAATACGGTACCTCTGCGCCAGATAAAGTGCCATTATTGCGCGATAAGGTACCTTATCACACAATAATGTCACAGCAGCACAAATAGCGCCCTTTAGTAAACATACCCCTTAGTGTCCCCAATTGCTCCGCTTGTAGCTCTATAAATCAGGGGAGATCTACGCACCCTAGATATTGTATCACCCATGTGGGAGATATTTCCTCATTTCTGTAGAGGGTTTGATAATATTCTCATAAAACTGCTTCAATCTCTTATGGAGAACCCCCCCCCCCCCAAACACACACACCCATCTCTCAAGGTAACCACATAGTGAGACCTCCTTGAACTTTTCAAACAGTGGGTCAATAACTTATCACTCTTATTTCCATATTGATGCAATTGATATTTATAGTACAATAGAGATTTTTTTGTCTCTTTGATGTAAAACCTCGTTCAGTGCTGCCTGTGTTTCCAACAGATGTGCCCCATTAGATTCATTAGGAGCCCAAGCATATTATCTCCAATCGGCCACCATCTGTTTCTCTTAAGATAGGACCCTAGCACTCAGAACTTTCTTTCTCCATGCTACATAAGCATAGTGTCCCCCAGATCACTACATTAGCAGTTTCCACAAAACAATTCTGGGTTATCTTCATGCTGTCCACTTAAATGCTTAAACTACGCCCATTTATCCTGCAAATAAACAGCAAAGGCTTCATCCTTGTATAGATCCAAAGGGAAAAGCCAGAACCAAGTACACCCTTCCCTCTACTGCCAGGCCACTTCTAACCAGATCATCGCATGATCTGAGACCTTACTAGCTCCAATAGCGGCATCCTCTACTAGCTTAAAGAGGCTGATGTAAACAGTCTATCTGGGAGCCTGTTCCATGGGCCTGCAACACATGTGTATAGTCTTGTTCCTAGGGATGCAAAAGACGCCAGGGTCCAGCAATTGGAGTCTATCATGCTACATCTGCAGAGTCTGGGATACGCCCACTCTCCCTCCCCCTCCCCCATGCAAAGTATCCAGTATAGGGTTTAGTGCACCATTGAAATCACTGTCCATCACAATGGACCTTCAGGGAACTGATTCAATTCAGAGGCTATATTAGCAACACTCCCCCCACCCCCCCCCCAAAAAAAAAAAAACAGGTCATGACTATTGGGTCATAAGGATTGCACAAAATGATAAATTTCCCCTGTAGTTACCCCTTCCCCAGGACTTATTGACCACCAGCATCAACACTCATTTTGGCACTCAAAATGGAGATCTTTGCTTATTAAAATAACAACTCCTCCCTTCTTACCCAACTCCAGGACTCAAAAAACTTGACCAATCAGACCAAGATCCATCAAGCCCAGTATCCTGTTTCCAAAAGTGGCCAATCTAGGTCATAAGTACCTAGCAGTTTCCACAAAAGACAGTTTCCACAATGCTTGTATTGGGTCAAGCATTGATATCCTGGGTCCCTTTTAAACATGGTTTATGGATCTTTCCTCCAGCAACTTGTCCAAATCTATTTTAAACCCAGCTACACTAACAGCTTTTACAACATCCTCCGGTAACAAATTCCAGATTTTGATTACACTTTGAGTGAAAAAATATTTTCTATTATTAGTCTTAAATAGTTTATCCTGAAGCTTCATTGCATATCCCCTGGTCTTTCTATATTCTGATGACGTAAACAATCGATCTACGTTTACCCGTTCCACTCCATTCATTAATTTATAGACCTCTATCATATCTCCCCTCAGCCGTCTCTTTTCCAGGTTGAAGAGCCCTAACCTTTTTAGCCTCTCTTCATAGGGGTATCCTTCCATCCCATTTACCATTTTGGTGGCTCTTCTCTGTACCTTTTCTAATAGCGCTATATCCTTTTTAAGATACAGCGACCAGAATAGCACACAATATCCAAGTTGCGATAGCACCATGGAACGATACAGAGGCATTATAATATCCTTTGTTTTATTTTCCATTCCTTTCCTTATGATGCCTAGTATTCTATTTGCTCTCTTGGCTGCTGCTGCACACTGGGCAGAGGGTTTTAACATGTCATCCACGATGATGCCTAAATCTTTTTCCTGGGTGGTGGTTCCTAACATGGAACCTTGCATTGTGTAACCATAGTTTGGGTTTTTCTTTTCAAGGTGCATAACTTTGCACTTGTTCACATTAAATTTCATCTGCCATTTACAAGCCCTGTCTTCCAATTTATCAAGATTCTCTTGCAATTTTCCACAATCCTCATCGGTTTTAACAACTTTAAATAGTTTCATGTCTTCTGCAAATTTGATAACCTCGCTCATTATTTCCTTTTCCAGGTCATTTATGAATATCAAAAAGCAGCAGACCTAGCACAGATCACTGGGGTAGTCCACTATTCACCTTTCTCCATTGGGAAAATTGACCATTTAGCCCTGCCCTCTGCTTTCTATCTTTTAACCAGTTCCTGATCCATATTAGTACACTGCCTCCTATCCTATGACTTTTTAGTTTTGCCAAAAGTCTCTGATGAGAGACCTTGTCAAAGACTTTATGAAAGTCCAGATACACTATATCAACCGATTCACCTTTGTCTATCTGTTTATTCACACCTTCAAAAAAAAATCTGATTAGTAATAAAAGATCTTCCATTTCTAAAGCCATGTTGGCTATTTCCCATTAAGCCATGATTATCTACATGTTCAGTAATTTTGTTCTTTATTATGGTTTCTACTAATTTTCACGGTACTGACTGATAGTTTCCCAGATCACCCCAGAACCCTTTTTAAAAACTGTCGTTACATTGGCAATCCTCCAGTCTTCACGTATTATAGATGATTTTAATGACAGTTCACAGATTACTAATAGCAGGTCTGCAATCTCATATTTCAATTCTTTCAACACTCTTGGATGTATAACATCTGGTCCAGGTGATTCACTACTCTTCAGTTTATCAAATAGTTGTAATACATCGTCCTGTTGTATCAATATTTCTTTCAACTCTTCCACAGTATCACCTTTAAATACACTTCATTCGTGGGTAACATTCCTACATCTTCCTCAGTAAAGAGCGAAGCAAAGAATTCATTTAGTCTCTCTGCTATGGCCTTGTCCCCTCTTAGTGCCCCCTTAACCCCTCTATCATCTAATGGTCCAACTGATTCTCTCACAGGTTTTTTGCTACGAATATACTTGAAAAAGTCTTTATTACGTGTTTTTGCTTCCACAGCAAGCTTCTTCTCAAATTCTCTCTTTGCCTGCCTATCAATGCCTTGTATCTAACTTGCCAGTGCTTGTGCTGTTTCCAGTTTTCGTCATTTGGTTCTTTTTTCCATTTCCTGAAAGATGCTTTTTTGGCAACAACAGCTTCTCTGACCTCACCTTTAAACCATGCTGGCAGTTTTTTGGACTTCCTTCCACTTTTCTTAAAGCATGGAATACAGCTGGTCTGGGCTTCCAAGATAGTATTTTTAAACAACACCCAAGCTTGATGTAAGTCTTTAACCTTTGCAATTGCTCCTTTTAGTTTTTTCTTAACTAGTTTCCTCATTTTATCATAGTCTCCCTTTCGAAAGTTAAAAGGTAGTACTGTGGATTTCGTTATCATCCCCCCTCCATTAATTAAATCAAACGCGATCATGCTATGATCACTATTGCCAAGTGGCCCCAACACCTTTATCTCTTGCACCAGATCTGGTGTTCCACGAAGGACTAGGTCCAAAATGACTTCCCCTCTGGTCGGTTCATGAACCAGCTGCTCCAAGAAGCAGCCATTTATTTCATCTAGAAACTTTACCTTCCTAGCATGTCCATCCATCCCCTACACATCTGAGAATGTTCTGTGGCATCCTAGTGAGTTTCCTGTAATTGCACCATGCTGCTTTGCCTAAGCCATAAGGACCTTGTTACGCTTAATCGGGAAACCCATTTCACATACATTCCATGATATAAATCTCAGTCCATGTCCCACAAAAATACACTTCTTGCCCTCACATAATTAGCTCACCTCATATCCACTCCTCCATGCCCGCACTTCCCATTCAATCTAAGCACTCAAATTCACTGACCCCCCACACCCACCCCTTCCCAAATAGCCTCTTGAACCCCCAAAAACCCTCTCCATCATCCATACACCCCACACTAGCCACATATCCTTTCCAATTGAGGTCACATGTGATACAACAGCCCCCTCTCTCCTACCCCACCCCAACACCATACATACATACTCCCACCCATCACATTCTCCACTTTATCACCCCCCACCAATGACAGTCCTAGTCCCCACATACAAGTCCGCCATCCACAATATGTAACCAAGAACCCCATCTCTCTCATCTCAGCCACCCATCCTGCATTACAATCCTCACCAGAACACCTCTGATCCCTACCCATCCATACAACCATACAACCCAGCACTCCTACCCACCATCTAATTCTCAAAGATCACACACACCATACTTCCCTCTCATTGCAAGCATCAGGTATCAAACAAACAAATAAAAAAAATGATAAGAAAAAATGGAGAAACACTCCAAATAGAGTTTGGTTTGCTCAAAGCACAAAGAAGTAACGTTAGATCTTTTCAGCTCTAATGCTTTCACCCTAGAGATTGTGACTTACTTATGTATAATATGTTTTCTTATAGGCAACAAGGTCTCAGACTCAAATGAAGCTTTTTGTCTAAACTTCAATTGTTTAGACCGAGTGCTTTCTGTTGCAACAACGACCTCCTATTTTTTTAAAAAAACCCTTCTCATTCAGTAGACCCAAAACCTTTAAGCAATGAGGGGGTAAATTTGCTTTGGGGGCCCCTTTGGGATTAGGGGTCTAGAAGCATAAGCTTCATTAGTTTCATAGTAGGTCCGTCCCTGCCATGATTGGAATGCGAGTGGGTAGATTAGAGGTGGAGAAAGGGCACGGTGATCTCTGCGCAGTTAGTGTGGGGTACACACCTCATGCTAACTGCATCTGGCACGATTAACATGGGTTCAACTAACACCACCTCAATAGGTGGAGTTAAGTACATCATGCTAAGGTTGAGTACGTTAGGGGATAGGGATCCGTGTTAACTACTTGGAAAATGTCATGGTTTTGGATCCGTGAGCACATTAGGAGCAACACCTTGTGCCCTTTAGTAAAAGACCCCCATAGTGTTTAGCGTGTTCTATGGGGCCCTTTTACTAAAGGTTTTAATGCATATTAATGGTGTTAATATATGTTAAGTGCCTACAGCCCCTTTATTTCTAAGTGCAATGATACTTAACACACATTAATTTCATTAACCTTTAGTAAAAGATCCCCTATAAAGTAAGTTTCTCCATGATATTCAAATAGAGAATGATTACTTGTGCATTCAGAAAAGAGTAAAGGCATAGGTTTATCATCAAGTGTTTGAACTATAATTTTTCCTATTGATGTATAGTTTTATGAGATATTATTTGCCTAGGATGGATAAAGAAATGGAAAAGGAGTGGAGGAGTGGCCTAGTGGTTGGGGCAAGGTACTTCAGGCCAGAAGGTCAGGGGTTCAAATCCCACTAGAGGACAGCAACCTTGGGCCAGAAAGACTGGGGTTTCTAGTCCCACAGGTATGGTCTTGGGCAAGCCACTTAACCCTCCATAGCCCATGTTCCCTGTAAAATAGTTATCTCCAAGTTATAATGCCCTGTTTGATGTAATTTCAGTTTGTTCAATGTAAACCACACTCATGCAGAATAGCACGGTATATAAGAGAATGTAAATAAAAATTTCATTTTAATGTGTTAAATTATTGTTTTCAAATTTAGTTTTATTTTCTATTTTAAATTTTTATTAAATTTCCCAAAGTATACAATCAAAACATCGAACAACAACAGCTCTTATATCACCCCAACCCCCAAATGGATGGAAGAGGGTACCAAATGCATTACTCACTTGGAAGGACATGAAAGGTAGGTGGCCAAGAATAAATAAATAGCTACCACAGTAGGCAATTTTGTTATTACTCAATACAGTATTTCAGCTTCTCATTACTTTCATAATTTTCTGTAAAATTGAACGAGTATTTGTAACATCAATGTTTAAAAGGAAGAATGATGTGAACTAAGATACATACATGTAAAACTAATAAAATAAGTTCAATGTAATGTTTTTATTAATGCCAGTCTAATCCTTTCAATGTTTCAATCATTTTTGATTGCAAAAATAAATGGGATGGAATTTACACACACCTCTGCATAGCCCCTTTTTCTACAAAACACTAAACCTGCATTAGAAAATAAACAATCCTGAAAATCTTTTTATAGAGTGACAGCAATATTGGGGTTATAGAGATGCAATCGCAATGCCAGTGCACATACTCTGGATCTGGGTGGGTTATGTGTATAATGATATGTATCACTTACCCACAGCTTTTACAGGGCATGAATCGGGTAGAATTATGGCTGAATTTTATAGTTTTGTGGCCTTTTCATGGGATGCATAGCATCTTCTGTTGTTGTCATTGAGTCGAGGTCTACTCATGGCGATCCTGTGGCTAGTTGCCCTAAATTGTGTTCAGTCTTCAGCCAGGCAGCTAATAATGCTACTTTTGTTTAGGAATTTCATGGTTTTTATTAATGGAGAACATTCATATTTTCTTCTAGTACAATATTGATTTAACAATCATTAAGATATGCAGCCAGGACATTATACTGTGTTCTTGGAAGAGCTGAAAATATTCGACATTGAGCTGGGAGAGAATCAGAATGGACCTTGACGCCGTTCTAAAACACTGCTAGAATTGGATGCTAGTCAGATTGAGATTAGATTTTAAGGGGCTCATTGCAAACAACGTTTAGCAGGGATGTATGTCCAATATTGACGTTCATCCCCGCTTAATGCCAAGGGGCCAATTCCCATCCAAAAGCTCCCCACATGTACATCAGCAATGTGAGGGAAGCTCTGGATTAGTGTAGGAAGGGATGGCAATGCAGAGGATACAGGGTGGAATGGAGGCGGGACCCTGACCTGGACATACAAGGCTGATTATGGTCAATGCACCTGTACTTCTGGGACTGGTGATTTGGAGGGGGGGGGGACCTCAGGATAAATTAAGTCCCACCCAACACTGGCGGACATTCAGCCTGGGCCCCCACAAAGAGGTGTGCCTGATCAAGGCCTTGGAAGAACCGATTGGGTGATGAGCAGTGGGGAACCAAACATTAAAGCAGTTGTGACTGATCAGGGTGCCTGCATGATGTCCCGGTGCCATGGCGATTGGGTGTCATGGCACCAGGGCTACATGCATGCGGCCTGGCTGGGTTGGATGGTGAGTCGGCTTGACATCCAGCCCCCTGAATCGGGGCATGATCTGCTCATCTGGGCCCTTTCAGCCCCTACAGGATCAGAATCCAGCGCAGATCTGGTCCATCCAGATTTGGATGTCTGGATGGGCCGGACATGCCCCAATCATGATGGGGCCATAAGTTTTCTTCATCACTATTATTTTGAAGTAGGAATCAGCTAGAAAGGAAGTATGTCTCTTTTAATTTATAAATTTTGGTTGAGAAGTCAGTGTTTAGCTGTGGAAGATGTTTTTCTCTGTAGTACTTTCCTCAGGGCCATCTTCACATCCTTGTTCCTTAGGCTATAGATGAATGGGTTCAGCATAGGAGAGAACACGTTGTACACCAAACTGCTGATCTTATCTTTTTCCAAGGAATAGGTGGAAGAAGGCCTGAAATACATGAACATAAGTGTCCCATAGAAGAGAGTCACTACAGTGAGATGAGAGGAGCAGGTAGAGAAAGTCTTGTACCTTCCTCCAGTAGATTGGATCTTCAGGATGGTGTTGATGATGCGGATGTAGGAAATGAGGATGATTAGGAAGGGAAGCATTACTAAAAGTGAGCCCTCTGTGAAGATCACCAGCTCATTGATAGAGGTATCTGTGCAGGAGAGCTGCAACAGTGGTGTGATATCACAGTAGAAGTGTTGGATTTTGTTAGAGTCACAAAAGGAGAGTCGAGCTATCAACAACGTATTCAAAAAGGCATTCAGAATGCTAATGATGAAAGAAACAACTGACATGCTTAGACACACTTTCTTATTCATTATTGTGTTATAATGCAGTGGATTACAAATGGCAACATAGCGGTCATAGGCCATAAAGGACAGCAGCACACATTCTGCAGTAGTAAAGACAATGAAGAAATAGAGCTGGGTAATACATTCTGAGAAGGAGATGGTTTTCTTGTCAGAGATGAGGTTGCTTAACATTTTGGGGACAGTGACTGAGGAGAAACACATATCCACAAAGGACAAGTTACGGAGTAAGAAATACATGGGGGTATGGAGCTGGAAGGTCCCAGTAATTACGAAGATCATGGATCCATTCCCTAGCAGGTTCATCAGGTACATAACCAAGAACACTATAAAGAAGACACCTCTAAGCTCCACATGATTTGTGAAGCCCAAGAGAATAAATTCCATCACTGCGGTCTGATTTCTCTCTTCCATTTATATTCCTTTAATACAAAAGTAAGATTAAATTAAACATTTTCATTTCATTTTCAGATGAGCCGGGATTCTGATCCCGTGGGCACATCTAGCTCCATGGGATCAGAATCGCATTCAGGCCTGTAGGTGTAGGCCAAGACCCTGATTCCAGTTGGCCTAAACATACAGGCCTTGCCTGGCTAACTCAGTCATGGCTCCTGCATAGAGCCCCCGTGCCATGGCAGTTGCCATGACACCACAGCTCCATTCAGAAGTCGCAATCCCCGGCCGCTGGACAGGAATCTTCATTCCCCATAACCTGACCCCCAATCTGGCCTCCCAAGACCAGGGTTGGGTTGTGGGGAATCTCCTCTGCCCGCTCCCACCTTTGCTGCGCCCTGGGCCTGCTATCTCCTGCTGACTAGGGGAACCTATTACACCTCAGAGGTGGAATAAATTCCCCATACAGGCAGCCGGCCCCAGATGTACAGGGCCGACATTGGAATCGGCCCTGTATGTCTGAGACCGCAGACCACCCACTGCCCACCTTATCTCTCGGCCCCCACAATGCCCCTTTCCTGCCCCCGTCTAACCTCTCCATACAATGTGTTGGAAAGTTAGTCGGGGTTGGCAGAGGGCTGAATAGGGGGGTTGGACACATTGGAATGACCCTGCTAGTCTTCTTATTTTTTTGATGGAATAAACAACTGATTACATTTAGCTGCTCCACTCCATTCGTTAATTTATAGATCTCTATCATACAACCCCTGAGCCATCTTTTTGCTAAGTTGATGATCCCTAAGTCTTTCTTCATAGGGGTATACTTCCATTCCCTTTACCATTTCAGTGGTGCTTCTCTATATCTTTTCTAATTCTGCTATATCCTTTATAAGATATGGTGACCAGAATTGCACGCAACATTCAAGGTGTGGTCTCACCATGGAACAATACAGGGCATTAAAATATCCTTGGTTTTATTCTCCATTCCTTTCTTTATGATTCCTAGTATTCTATATGCTTTCTTGGCCACTGCTGCACACTGGGTAGAGGGTTTCAATGTATTATCCACGATGATGCCTAGATCATTTTCCTGGGTGGTGGTTCCTAATGTGGAACCTGTCACTCTGTAACCATAATTTGGGATATTCTTCCCTAAGAGGGCAATTCCATTCTGGGCGTCCCCTGCCTGTTCATGAGCCCAGAATCTGTACGTACCCTGGTCAGACCGAAGTCTAATCCCACGGGGGCTAGACGTGCCTGCGGGATCAGAATCAGGTGCAACTAGCCAGACATGCAAGCTGTGTTCCAATTCTGGGACCCAGACATTCAGCCCACTGTATGGCTAGCACAGCCAAGCTCCTGCATGGAGTGGCGGTGGCATGGCATCCTGTTGCCATGTCACTGCAGCTCCATGCAGGAGCCGCGATCCCTGGCAGACCCTGAAACTCTCTGATCAGGCCACGGGGAACCCCCTGCAGCCCCTAACCTTCCTTTCCAGGCCTGACTGTGTCATCTGGCTCCATCTAGGGGGACTTATTTCACCTTCGAGGTGGAATAAGTCCCCCATCCAATCCGCTGACTCTGGACGTACAGGACTGACCTTGGAATTGGCCCTGTATATCCGGGTTGTGTTCCTACCCACTGCCTGCCCTTGCTCGTCCTGCAGCCACCCTCCCTCTCACAAACAGAGCTCCCCACACAGCTCAGATCTATGTGCAGGGATCTCTGTTTCCCGGATGTAGCCCTGGCATTTATTGGGTCTGGACATCTGGATAGGACATCCAGGCCCACTAAACACAATTCAGAATGACCCCCTAAGTGCATGACTTTGCACTTTTCCACATTAAATTTCATCTGCCATTTGGACATCCAGTCTTTCAATTTATCAAGGTCCTCTTGTAATTTTTCACAATTCTCTTGTGTTTTAACAACTTTGAATAATTTTGTGTCAGCTGCAAATGTTATTATCTCACTTGTTATTCCCAATTCCAGGTCATTTATGAATATGTTAAAAAGCAGCAGGCCCAGAACAGATCCTTGAGGTACTCCATTAGTCACCTTTCTCCATTGAATTAAACTGGCCATGTAGACCTACTCTCTGCTTTCCATCTTTTAACCAGTCCTGATGCACAATAGTACAGTGCCTTTTGGGGAAACTGCTAGGTACGTATGACCTAGATTGGCCACTGTTGGAAACAGGATACTGGGCTTGATGGACCTTGGTCTGACCCAGTATGGCATATCTTATGTTCTTATATTCTTATGCCTCCTATCCCATGACATTTTAGTTTTGCGAAGAGTCTCTCATGAGGGACCTTGTCAAAGCCTTTCTGAAAATCAAGATACACTATATCAACTGGCTCACCTTTATCTACCTGTTTATTCACACCTTACTTGGCTAAATCCATGTTGGCTTTCCCCAATTAAACACCGACTATCTACATGTTCAGTAATTTCATTCTTTATAATAGTTTCTTTATTCTTTATTCCTTCCCTTATCAGTCTCTCATTCTCCTTCCCCTCACCATTTTCTCTCTCCCCTTCTGTTTCCCCCTCCCCCAACTGTTGTTCTCTCCATCATACCTATCAGTCTCTCTCTCTCTCTCTCTCTCTTGTTCTCTCCTTCTTTAGACACTCGATCAGTCACTCTTTTACAGCTCCCATCATTTCTTCTTTTTTCCACATCCTACCTCCATCACATCAATCTTGATTTATCCCTCTTACACCATCCAGCACACTCCCTTTCTCTCTTCCCCTTACCTTACCATTCTCTCCCTCTTTCCCAAATGCTCACTAGTCTTTTATTCTCCCTATCTCTCTTGTTGGCCAAGCCTCTTTCACTCTCTCTTTCTCTCCTATCCAGCAGACTCTCTCTCTTTCTCTGCCCCAACACTATTCTCTCTCCATATTTCCCCTCCCCACCATTCTATCACTTTCTTCTTCTCTTCCATGTCTCCACTGGTATTTTCACTCATATGTTCCACCCCCAGGACCAGCCCATCCACTAGGGGGGCTAACCGGCCACCTAGGGCAGCAGGCCTCTGTGTGCGGCCCAGTGCTCATCGCAGGCCATGTGCTTAGGCACACATGGCCTGCCACATCTTCTCCCCCCCCCTCCAACAGGAAGGCTTTCGGAGGGGGGGATCAGAAATGGTAGGCTATGTGTGCTGTAATACACGGCCTGCTTCTAGGCTGCTGCTGCCACGCTGCACTGACCCTCCCTCCATCTCGCCAAATGAATTGGCAGCAGCAGCGGCAGTGGCTCGGCATGGTAGGGACAGCACATCTGGGCTAAGCTGGTCTGGGATGGGCGACATGACTGGGGCTTGTGCCTGGGGTGGCAGAAACGCTTGGGCTGGGCCTTGCCCACCCCACCCCACCCCACCCCACCACTATTTCTCTTTCTTTTTCTTTTTCTTTCTCCCCTCCCCTGTATGATGCGTAACAAATTTTCAAAGAAAATCTTCATGCATAGTTTCCCTTTGAAAATTTGCTAAAGTTTGTCTGATTCACAAATACTCACAAACTTTTTCCTATTTTATATGTGGGTAGGATTAGGTGCAAGAAACTCTACATAACTTAGATGATCTGCATGTGGAAATTTTCAAACCCTTTGATCTAGCTGGTTGACTTTTTATTAGATCTGCTGGAGGAAGAAGCAATTGGGGGGGGGGGGGTTATAGTTTTAAGTGTACTTTCAGCAAGAAAATACCTTATAATCTGGTCATGTTTGTCCATTTGTCTGTCTATCCTATCTGTCTGTGACTCCCATAAGTGCAGCAATGAGATCCGGGGGCTCTGTGGCAGCAGAAAGCAAAGGAAGTTGAGGCCTTGGAACTACTGGACAGACCCAGGCATCTGCTTGATCAGAGGGAGCACGTGTCAGACAGTGCAATTGCAGTGCCAGTATACAGAGTTCTGGAGCCAGCGAACAGCCAGAAGTGTAGAAAGCACAGGGGAAATAGCATGACTTTCATCTGTACACTCCCTGGGTGTACAGCCTTTTCAGTTTATGGTTCCATTTCTGTTCCCTTATGAGTGGGAATCCATTTTATTCCTATATTTCTGGAATTCACAAGCTTTGTTTACTGACTACTTCAGGAATTGTAGAGCTGGTTACCTGGGGCTTGTTCTGAACCACTGTTGCCTGCTCAGACACCAAACATCTGAACCAAAGTCTGAACCCAAGATGGATTCCTGGTAGAAGTAATTTCTGCTGTGTTCAAGCTTTAAATCTGCTGACTTCAAGCAATTGCCTGCAAAGTTTGTGTGCAGAAACAGCAAAGCTATTGTTCCCAGCTATGATTATGTGCAAGAGAACTCACCCCATGAGGCCGTCTCATCCAGAGACTGTTCTACTTGTTCTAACATTTGCAACAATGTATGAACCTGCATACCAGCATCTTTCTCTCACCATGGACCTTTGTTTGGAGAAGAACCACCTGACAATTGCTACCTGATTCACTGAAAGATGTCACATGGTATCTGAGATCAGCCAATCACTGTGCTGTGATGAGAAATTCAGGACAAGGAATTATATGCTGGGCATGGAGAGATGCATGCACTACTTTTAGTCTTACTTTAGACTCACTGTGAGCTCTTTCTACTTTCTGTCACACTCTGTCACACTCTGTGATTCTACAGTCTTCAACCCTACTGCCTGCCTGTCTCCATCTGGAAAGTCAGACAGTGTGCAAGGCTAATGACGAACCTCGGGAAGGAGTAAGTCTATCCTACAGACCTGAAGCTCTGAGTTATCATGCTGCTCAACCAGACTGGCTGCAGCCTGCACTGCACGACTGCCACTTTTGGATGCCTAGCTGTTCCAGAAAACATCTCAGACCCAGCCACAATTGTCCTCTCGGCAGAGCACTGAGGTATTGACCTTACAATTCCTCCTGGGGGAGGAGTATATTAGCTAGACAGCTATTTATTCTCCCCAAGCGCGGAGCGAATCAGTGACTTTGGTTGCTAAAACAGTGATTTATGATCTTGGCGTAATCAAAGGGCTGCATAACTTGCTACCTCAAAATTCTAATTTATTCTATATCTGCATTATTTTTCTATCAGCAATAAAGTCTAAATTATATATAAACACAGGATTGGTTCACTTCCTATCTCTCATGTGGTTCATTTACCAGCAGTCCCATAGAATCTTGAGCAAAAGAGGGAAGTAGCAATTACCAATGGACCTATTGAGGATTAAATATTGATTATATATTTGCTCTGACAATAATCCTCACAGAATGAAGAAAAACGTTTTGAGTAGGTATCAGGGAGCTATGTTGTCAGGTGCAAATTTTCTTGTCCATTTTCCATGTAAATGACTTCCTATATAATAATAAACACTGTCCTTTTTGACCCCAGTTGATTAACATTTTTCAAAGAGGCCACCTAACTCGTGAGGTAGGTATGGGCATAAGTTATACCAATTTTATTACTCCTGAAAGAACATGCATGTATTTTTAGCTAACCTTTGTCATGCACAAAATTCCCACTTTGTTTTATATGCATACATTCCCAGTTTGTTTTACATGCATACATTCACATTTTCTAAAGCATGCCTGTAAGTCTAAACTCTGCCCAAAGGAATGCCAGTGAAATGTCTGGGCCCAATTCTGCAAGATGCCAAGCGGGGCTGCACATCCTGGTGGGACGTGTAGTCCCACTAGCTGTCCTGACCCAATTCCGCATCCCTTCCTCCCCAAATGGCCAGAGCCAGTGAGGGGGTGGGAGAGAGTGGAGAGTGGTGGAGTGGGGGCAGGCCGAGGTAGCAGGATATACAGGGCCACTTCAGGTCAGAGCCCTGTATGCCCTGTGACTGGGGGTGAGAAGTGCTGCTTATTCCAACACAGAGGTAGAATAAGCAGCTGAAGTAACCCTCATTGGGTCTGGGAACCCCTCTGAAGGCTTGGATCAGTGCACGGTAGGTCCCCACTGCCCGCAATGAGGCAGTGGGGCCAGCATGCAGAGAGAATGTCCCCGCAGGGATGCAAGGGCATGCCGGGCCATCTCAGAGCCCGACCCTGCACCTACAGGAATATCTGGCTCCCACAGTGCAGAACTGGGTCCTAATGGTTCTGCCCTGCTTGGCGCCGTCCAGATAGCCCGGACGTGCTCCTTATGGAATTGGGCTCCACTTGAATACGGAATGTTTATGTGTAAATTTACATATTTACACTCTGGGTAATGTTATAAAAGGCCATTTTTCCATGCAAGATGCTCTTTTACCTACAGGAATACTTTTAAAGGAGAGTTTACCACACTGGTGCTGATCCAGGATTCCAGAGAATTCCACAGGGAGACAGGTGAGGAGGTTATGAAGAGGAGAGGTTGAAACACTGTAATATCAGGTATTGAAAAGGCTCTTAAGATCCAGGAAACCAAGAGACATTCAGAGAGAGTCCAAAAGTCAAAAGGAAAAGAAGGAAGGTCTCCTGTATATAAAACGAAGAAAGGAAATCATTTAACCCCAGTTCTGCAGGACTGTATATGCATACTGAAGCATTGCCTTGGAAGGTGTATCTTTTTTGCTTTGTGCATTTTAAGATGCTATTCAGTAATGACCTTTATTTCAGAACACTATTCCAAAGGTGTGAAATCGCTTTTTGGTTAGGAGTAGTACACCTTGCATCTTGGAGTTGAATAATCCATCACCCCATCAAAGAATCCATGTCATGTTTTCACAGAAGCTCAGGGAGGGAAGCCTAGAACTTTGTGGCTCCTTTATCCTTGGGAACACCCAGAAGTGGGGATTAGACAAGAATACAAATTTCAAAATGAATTTGAAATCTAATAGGCAGTCTGTCCCATCATTTACAATTGGTGATCATGTTTGCAGCAGTGCTTTGCAGTAATTGTAACTGCACAAACTGTTTCTTGGGAAGTCTTAGATACAACTAGTTGCAATAATTGGAAGAAGACAGGCCCATGTTATTTTTTGCATTAACAGTTAGTGCATGTTAATTACACCTACATTAGCTGCAAGGCATAGTCACCACCCATTCCCTATACCCCAATATTTATTTCTGTTTAGGTACTTAACCCCAGCAGTTAACATGGTGCATTAAAAGGTTATTTTCCCCTCCATGTTAGCAGTTAATGTTAGACATCTAACATGGTTTTGTAAGTAGGCTACTCAGTCTCTTAGACCTGAAGGAGATTTTTGCCTAGCTGAAGGTGTTACTGTTCCATTGACTCAGGCTGAGCTGCTTATTTAAAGTGGCATATGGTTTGTTTCTAGATTTACTGTTAATCCAAAACAACACTCACACATGCAGATATGTCAGCAGGAACCAAGGAGTGATGCAGATTCATTCTATGGCACAACTCAGTTTTAGGTGCAAAAAGGTGTGATTTTATTTCTTCTAAGATAAATTCCTGTTCACCTACACGATTGTGTTTCATTGGTAATGACTTCCTCAGCGGTGTCTAACTCAAAATATTCAAACATAAATTATCTCAATAAAATCATACACAAACACATATATCAAAAACAATATCTCATAAAAACAAATATGAGTATACATGTTTAAAAATAAAAATCAGGGGGGTTATTCCGTAAAGAAATATTTCCACATATTACTCCTGAGTCTATCCCCTTTCATCCTCATCCTATTCTCCTCCTTGTAGAGCTAACTTTCAATTGAAAGAGGCTCTCCTCTTGTGCATTTATGCCATGGAGGTATTTAACACTAGAAGCCCCAAAAGGAATTTTACCTAGAAACCCCAAAGTGCATCAATTGACGCATTATCACAACGACTGCATTTAGCATGAAATGCAGATGTGAATTAATGTGAAGTTACTTATTTGTTAAATACGTGCAGTATATGACATCATTACATGACGTCATCATGTGTTTATTGTTTGTAATGTCGAAATAAAACTGTAAACAGTGATTGAGATGCGCCACCTAGTGGGAACATGAATGTATTCCTAGAAGCCCCAAAGTGCATCAAATGACATACTTTGGGGCTTCTAGGTATAAATTCATTTTCTCGGTAGGTGGTGCATCTGTCATTAATTTTCGATGCACATATTTGAACATCTTGACCTTGCTAACAAAGTCATGGAACATGACTGACATGGTTCTTGCAGTGGCGGTGGTATACAACTTCAAAGATGCATTTGCATCAATTGACGCACTTTGGGGCTTCTAGTGTTAAATGTCTTTATTATATCTCCTCTATCCTGCCTTTTCTCTAACATATACAGTACATATTAAGATCTTTAAGTCTGTCCTCATATGGATTGTAACAAAGACCACTGACCATTTTAGTAGCCACCCTCTGCACCTACTCCAACCTGTTTATATCTTTTTGAAGATGTGCTTTCCAGAATTGCACAGAATATTCCAAATGAGCTCGCACCAGAGATCTATACAGAGGCATTATCACTCCCTTTTTTCTGCTGGCCATTTCTCTCCCTATGCAACCATGCATCCTTCTGGCTTTCTCCGTCACCTTTTCTACCTGTCTAGCTACTTAAAGATCATCAGAAACAAACACGCCCAGGTCCCGCTCTTATTTTCGTGGACAGAAATACTTCACACCCTACACTGTACAGCTCCCTGGGATTTTTGCATCCCAAATGCATGACCCTTCATTTTTTAGCATTACATCTCAGCTGCCAAATTCTTGACCATTCTCAAGCTTAGCTAGATCCCTCCTCATATTATCTACTCCTTCCTGGGTGTCTATTGCAGATTTTGGTATAATCCGCAAAGAGGCAAGAACCAAGGACAGATCCCTGCGGCACACCACAAGTAATATTTACAATATTGAATCCAAAAACTTTACAAGTAAACACTAGGGGTATGTTTACTAAAGGGAGGTAAGGGAGCAAGTGAGTCAATAACACGTGTTATTGGCACCTGTGAGAGGTTAAAACCACGGAAAGTGCCGATAATGCTGAATTAAAGATTGGAAGAGGGACCCCAGCATTAAGGGAAAAGGAGGTGAAGATTGGGCATTGATGGGGCGAAGAGTGGGCGGAGACAGCGTGTACTCCTTTACCGCAGGGCTGTGTTACCATGCGTTGGAGCTCCCAGTGCTGGGAACCCAAGCAGCAGCTAAAAGTTTGCAGAAAGGGGTACTTCTGAGAGGAGAGAGCCTAATTTAGGGTATGCAATGTGCTCCACCCACCAGAGATGCCAAAAGTATGATAGTAGTGCTCCATTGACAGTAACAACATGGTGCCCTATTAAGAAAGGGCACTATGTTGATGTTACCAGATTGCAAAGGGAGTGCCACATTAGTGATGCAGTGGGACTGGCAGGCCCACTAGACTGACAAGGCAGCTACCTAGGGTGTACATCTGTGATGCCCAGCAGGAATCCACTGTGACAGTGGCAGCTCACATACATGCTTCTGCAGCCAAGAAGGAGGTGCACTACCCCTACTGCCACCCTCATGTTAACATGGTGTGAGGGTGGGGGCAGTGGTTGGGTTATCATGGCCCTGTGTGTCCAGTGCAACGCCGCAGTCACCATTGTGAATGCAATGGCAAGCATGTCAGCAGCATGGAAAACATAGTACAGAGCACCCCTCCCTACCAAGGCCAAAGGCAGTAGTGCACATGGCCACAGCCCCTGGTGGAGGGAGGCATGAGAAAGGTGTGCCAAGCTGCATGTCTACCATATCAATGAGGCCACCTGCAGCATTGCCACAGCAGTTGTGCCACGATAGCAGGGAGGGAGGGATTGGCCGGCATGCTGTTAGCCCTGATCATTGGGCCCTGGCACCCAGCTAGATGTCCTACTGGATGGGTTGGCCCTGGGATCAATATGCCTCCCACACATACATATTGAGTAGATATGTGCAGTTGGGGGGAAAATTATGCCACTGAGGCAGAAAGATCAGAACACCTCATTGCAGAGGAAACCTACCCACACTGCCTGCTCAGTCACCAAATGATGACCAGGATCTGTTTGTGAACCACTGACCATTGCATGAGTGGACACTCTTTTGGGGGGACATCCTAACTGCTCAGAGTGGCCTGCCACCCATGATAGTCTATGAGGAATGGCCTACAAGCATACCCCATGAAATGGTTATGTTGGTTATTCTGCTAGGTCACCAAGGGTCTTGCATGTGTGTGTTCATGCATCATGCCCTGCCCCTCTGTCAGGATAGATCCCACATGTAATACATGAATGTCAATTCAATCAGCAGCACATTAATGCAGTTCCACAAACCAACCTAACAAGATGTCCCTCTCCCTTGTCAGACACATATGGGAGAGAGACTGCAGGGATTCAAGCAGACAGAAGCATACCCTGACCCATGCCTACATGCATCCAGATACTGCCCACAGATATACCCATGGAATGATGAACCCAGATGGCTGCTCTGTGTTGCCAAGCACAGGGGCAGTGTGTGCAAGGGTCATAGGTTCAAGACCAGCCTGTGGAGCAGGAATGCTAGGACCACATGGGCTAACTTTATCCTGCCTTTCAAGGAATGGATCAGCATGTGCAAACCTGAACACTTCGTCAAGCAAAAGTCCACACATGCAACTGAGTAGCTGCAACACCCACAACTGGATGGCAGAGGGATCTAATAGTACCAGCATACTGAGTAGCAGTTGACAGCATGAGCATAGCAGTGTGGGCTAATAGCACCTGCATGCTAAGCAGGCTTTGGCTACACCCGGGCATAGCAGAATGCGCTAATAGAAACATGATGGCAGAAAAAGACCACATGGCCTATCGAGTCTGCCCTTCCATATCAACTACAGTAGTCCTCTTTTTACCTTTAGAGATTCTCTGTGTTTGTCCCATGCTTTTTGAATTCAGATACTGTCCTCATGTCCACTACTTCCACTGGCAGACTATTTCCACACATCTACCACTCTTTTCATAAAGAAATATTTCCTATATTACTCCTGAGTCTATCCTCTTTCACTCTCATGCTATGTTCCCTCATAGCAGAACTTGCCTTCAATTGAAAGAGACCCTTGTTTTTATACTATGGGGGCATTTAAATGTCTCTATCATATTGCCCCATCCCATCTTTCCTTTAAAGTATACATATTATGATCTTTAAGTCTGCTTCATAACAAAGACTCAAAGTGATTTATATTGTAACTTAAACAACGGCATTGATAACTTGGATTTTTTTGAGGACATGGAGGGTTACGTGACTGGCCTAAGGCCACAAGGAGTGCTAGTAGTACTTGAACCCTGCTCGCTTGGTTCCCAAGCCAGTGCTCTAACTATTAGGATACTCCTCCACTCCTATAATAGCTGGAATTGACAATGGTGGAACATCAGAGGAGGCTGATAGGAATATGCCAACATGCACCATTTTTGGGCAGCGGGGTCGGGCATGTGTGCGTGTGTATGTGTCTGTCTGTCTTTCCAGAGTTGTGTGACCCTAAGCAGTGCACTGTGCATGCATGTGCTGCCCAGGCATTATGGCTGTGCATACAACATGCTGCAGTTCAGCTATACAGCAACCTCACATACTGTGTGAGACAGCAATTACATGCAAAAGGTTAGTTTCCAGGATGTAGTTGCACCCTGTGGCCATGACGATGTAATGCATTCCTAGTTACACCATTAGTAAGGCCCAGCACCACAGCAGTCTCCTATACTTACCACCCAACAGAACACTGATGCGCTGCTCCCAAATCATCTGCTGGTATGACTGGAATGAGCAGGTGTGACACATGTGTGTGTCATACAATCCTCACCTCTGATATAGCCTCCAGGCCATACAACACACCAATGTGCACAGGTGTGAGGCCAGATTAATGCCAACTGCCATAACAGCTGTATCCATGGCAACAATGACCACCCACCTAGCGCAGCAGCAGCCTATAGGGAACATGGCTCAGGGGAAGGGCTGGCTTCTGTGAATGTCCGAGCCATTCTCCCAGTTGGTGACACAGACAGGACTTTGCCAGCTACCACCATGCACGTAGCTCTTTTCCCATGCTGCAGTCACAGAGTGCTAGCCTGGGGATGCTTTGCTCTATGCAGTGCATGTACACACAGGGAGTTACGTATCAGGCAATGTTGCACACAGGAACCACCACCTTGGCACTGTCTACTGACCATTTGCAAAAGCATCTAGCAGTACATTACCTATTACTCCAAATAAAATCCCACATGCACCTGTGTACCTGATTAGGACAGTGGAACACTGGCCTCTGAGTGGTGCATGCACAGTCTAGCTGCCGAGAAGTGCCACTGGATGTCCTGTTGGTCTCTGCATCCCTTGCCACCATATGGGAAGGCAGTGTCTGGAGGAGCATGTTGGGGTGGGGGTTGGGGTGCTTGGAAACCTACCAGTCATGTTTAGTCTGTGTTCTTTATCTTTGGCATTGCTGTCCAAAGCCTGTGTCCACATAGCCAGAACCTTTTTTGGCCTACTCAGTGTCTGAATATGTTACATCAGAGGGCCTGCATGACAGCCTCATATTCCTCTAATGTGCATCTAGTATGATGGTCACAAGGATGGTGTTAGAATACAAAGAGGCAGAGAATAGTGGGGTATGTGTTGCCAGAAACTGTTTCAACATCCAACCCCATTTCCACCCTGCCATGATTCCATGTGCTCTTGGGGGGGGGGGGGGCACATCTACAGCATGGGAGTGTGCATGAGCAGCACTGGCCAGGTTTGGAGTGTCCATGACTAGTGACATGTTTGTATCTGCACATACAGGCATGGAACCAGGTCCAGTGCTCACTGCCAAGAGCTGTGTAGGGGGACACCTGAATTGTGTATGCCCCAATGTAGCCCACTGTGGGCCAGCATGCACTCTTAGCCTGTCTCTGACCCACTTTCCACCATGCCATGCATTGCATGAGCTGAACCCAGCTTTGGGATAAAAGGGTACATAATGAGAAGCAGAGGATTCAGAGTATTGCCTAAAACAGGCGGTTTGCACAGGATGCCGATGTGTCGGAGATGAGGTCAATGGCTGTGTCATCCTAGCAGGGTGTGCCATGGACATGGTGTTGGTGTGCACCTCTGTTCATGACAAGAGGCTACTCTCACTCTGATTGAACTGTGACCATGTCATGGCTATATATGCACATGGTGCTATATAGGGTCAAGCTGTAGTGATTTGTAGGCTATCATGTTTATGGTAGTCCAGTCACTGGACAGGATGCCTGAGGTCCATGCTGTTTTCACAAAACTGATGTGGTCATGGTAGCTATGTGCACAAGCAGCTTGTGGTGACTAGCATATCGGGCACAGATGGTATGTGATTGGCTGATACTGGATGTTGTTGCTCAACATTCATTCACAGGCTATATGGAATTGATCTTGTTGCCTGGCATTTCCAGACAGTGAGGTTGGCAGCTGGTTTTGGGCTGTTTATGAACTACTGACAATGGTCTTGGAAGGTGTCAGCACCCCCTTGTGCCCAGACAAAACTCACTGCAGTTAGGTTGTATGGCAGTAGTTGTCATGACCTTACAGACAGACATGAGCTGTCATAAGGAGGGTTCCTGGCCAACAGGGGCTGGACTGGACAGTCCACTCCACCATGCTGCCTTGGTACAAGGGTATTTGCATGTGGTAAAGGCCAGAGTGGGCAGTAGGCATTCTGGTGGTAAGGATGCTTGGCTCCACCTATCGGGCGCTAAGAGGACATCAGGTGTTAAGGTGACAGGCAAAAACAGCTGTTACCTTAATACAGGATAAGGGAGCCCCTGTAAAAAAACCCCACATTTTAACTGGAAAGGTAAGAGCTGATGGACATGTCAGATCCATGGGCATCCTATGTGTTAGGCAGTAAGTGGGATGAGTATGTGAGAGGCAGCTGTACTGAATCAGTGAGAGGTACCCATGTAATATGCTGTAATGTCCATGTGTGGCATAGGAGTGTGAAGAACTGGCCCCCTGTGGAGCCAGAATCACCACGATGTGGACATCCAAAGGATGATCGAGCAGGTTTGGGGACATGAAGAACATTCACAGTAGAGGCATGAGTGATAAATCCACATGATGAAAATATTCCTGTGTGGGCCATGATATAACAGCTGCCAGAAGAATACATGACTGTACATAATGGGCATATGCTAATGGGAGGGTTAAAGTATGGATGGTGGGAGATGAGAGTGTTGTATGGCCCTGCTGCTGATATGTACATGCTGTTACCACATAAATGCAGTTGTAGTGTGCACGAAAAAGCATAGCTGTGCCAAGGGAAGTTCCCAGTAACAGCTATTTGGGTATGAGAGCTGTGTCAGCTGTTCTAATTACCACACAATTCTCCTGAGACATGTGCAGAGAAGAAATGGACAGGTGTCTCGCTTGTTGCCCATATGGAGCAAGTAGGGACAAGTGATGATCCCTGCAGGTGGGCATCCCAGGAGTGGGATGTGCCTGCATGTACTACATACATGTGGTGGAACCAAAGATGAGAAATTGCCCAGTACCTGTTTTTTCTTCTATGATGGTGGGAGACAAGTTCTTGGCCCCCAAGGAGGGCAGAATGGTCAGCAATGGACCACAGGGATCATGAATGTGTGGTTTAAAGTAGGAATCTGTGCAGGTGTACCTATCC
This sequence comes from Ichthyophis bannanicus, assembly GCA_033557465.1. Taxonomy (NCBI): domain Eukaryota; kingdom Metazoa; phylum Chordata; class Amphibia; order Gymnophiona; family Ichthyophiidae; genus Ichthyophis; species Ichthyophis bannanicus. Next base: position 734,315,001 of record CM066032.1, on the reverse strand, counting down.
TTTCAGTGCACAGCAGGTGATGAGGGACTGCATGCTCTTTCACATGTGCTGCCTCAGGAGTTAGTGCCACACAGGCCTTAGCTGTGGTGTTCCACTGATCAGACTGTGCCAACCCCGGTGTTTCATGTCCTGGGTTGTGCCATTGCAGGCAGGGTCCTGCAGTCTCTTTGCTTCTCATCAGTTTATGGGGAAGAGTGTGGAGGTGTAACCTAATAGTTTTGAGCATAGCTCGGTTAGTGGCAGACCTGGGTTTCACTCCCACTTGTTCTCATTGTGGCCATTGGTAGCTCACTTCTATTTACTGCCAGAGGCAATCTGGGGTCTGCATTGACTAAGGAGACACAATTCTATATTTTTTTCTGCATTACGGTAGCACATTGGGTCTGCAAACATGCACATCAGCTAGCATGACTTTCTTGCCCTGCAGTTATCTGACACTTGAGTTGTAGATGATGGGGATATTTCACTGCTTTTCAACATATTTATAAATTACCTGGAAATATGAATGAGTGAGGTAATCAAATTTGCAGATGACACAAAATTATTCAATGTTGTTAAAACACAAGAGGATTGTGAAAAATTACAAGAAGACCTTTATTTATTTACATTCTCTTATATACCGCACTATTCTGCATGAGTGCAGTTTACATTGAACAAACTGAAATTACATTGAACAGGGCATTATAACTTGGAGATAACTATTTTACAGGGAACATGGGCTATGGAGGGTTAAGTGGCTTGCCCAAGACCACAAGGAGCACCTGTGGGACTAGAAACCCCAGTCCTTCCAGCCCAAGGTTGCTGTCCTCTAGTGGGATTTGAACCTCCAACCTTCCAGCCTGAAGTACCTTGCCCCAACCACTAGGCCACTCCTCCACTCCATGATAAATTGATAAATTGAAAGACTGGATGTCCAAATGGCAGATGAAATTTAATGTGGAAAAGTGCAAAGTTATGCACCTAGGAAAGAGCAACCAAAACTAAGGTTACACGATGCAAGATTCCACATTGGGAACAACACCCAGGGAAAAGATTTAGGTGTCATTGTGGATAAAACGTTGAAATCCTCCGCTAAGTGTGCAGCAACAGCCAAGAAATCAAATACAATGCTAGGAATCATACAGAAAGAAATGGAGGTTAAAACCAAGGATATAATAATGCCTCTGTATCGATCCCAGATGCGACCACACCTTGAATATTGTGTGCAATTCTGGTCGCCATATCTTTAAAAGGAAAGAGGATTCTGGGCTTGATGGGCCTTGGTCTGACCAGCTATGGCAGTTGTTATGTTCTTATTTTTTTGCCAGTTCTGATTGTAAATTTGTATTGCAAGGCAGTATGGTATTTGTATTCCATGATTTTATCCATTGGAATCAGAGCTGCAGAAACTATAATGCATCAAAATGAGCTTGTCAGAAATTCAGGACTGGTCTAAAATCTAACACCTAGAACTGGGTAACTTGGCAACTCTGGGATAGTGAGGGACAAAAAAGTGGAAAAAAAACAATATTAAAGCAAGTAAAATGTAGGGGTATGGGAAAGGAGGAGGCAACAAGGGTCATCTTGGAAAGAGAAGATGGAACTTCCATCCAAACAGGTGTTATCTAGAGACCTCAAACTAAACACAGAAACTGGACAGAGATCTGGTCCTGGATGGATGAAAGGAAAGGTGCTGTTACTAGGAGATTTCAAACTGCTGGATGTGGATTGGAACATCCCATCTGTAAACTCATAAAGAAGTAGAGAGATTGGGGATGTCATGCAGGGCACTCTGCACAGAAAAGAGGTGAAGGAAGTTATACAAGAAGGGGTGACACTGGATCTAGTTGTCACAAATATGTCTAATGTTTGGGTGCCCACTTGGGTAGCAGTGTTCATCAATCAGTATGGTTTCATAGAAGGGCTAAAGCAGAGTACAGAAACATGGAGCCCAATTCATGGAGGGGGATGTCCGGATGTCCCCAATGAAGATAGGGCTGTGTGGACCAGATTCTGGTCCGCGGGAACAAAACATTCTCATGGTATCCAGAATCAGGTGTGAGGACGGCCTGGTCTGCCCCTTCTGCATGCAGGGACATCCTCCCTGCAGGTGCCCCAACATCTGTGGCTCTGGCCCTCCGTTTCTCTGCTGCCCAACCAACACTGGTCTGCCGCAGCCTGGAACGGGGGGCAGGGACCCACTGCTCCTGGCCCCAGCCCCGGGGAAATGCTCAGGTCCGATTGGGGCAAATGTGCTGCTTATACCACCTTTGATGTGGTATAAGCAGCATGTCCCCATGGGTCCAGCAGCACATATAGGACTGTGACTTGAATCAGCCCAGTATGTGCTGCTGGACTGGCGTGCCCCCGCTCTGCCCCGTTCCCGCCCCCTCCTGCCCCCCACCTGATCTCCCCATCCTGATGCACAGGACCTATAGGGAGAGCTGGAGGGGGAATCAGGCATGGATGGCTTGCAGGGCTGCACGTCCCACTGGACATGCAGCACCGCAACCTGCGTTTCGTGAAAGACCTCCATACTACTCAGAGATCTTGACCCAAGGATACCTACCCCCTACTCTGAAACAAGCCTCAATAAGGCCCATCCTAAAGAAAACTATCACTTGACCAATCTTCCCCAAGCTCATGTTGCCGTATAGCAAGCATCCTCTTCCTAGCCAAGGTAACAGAAAAAACAATGCAACACCAATTCCAAGATTATGTTGACACACATGCACCACTGGACCCGCAGCAGCATGGTTTCTGCCCCCAGCATGGTGTAGATATTCTCTTCACTGCTCTCTTTGACACTCTAATCAAGGATCTTGACAAGACACATCAAGGCTTCACAATGATATTCCTCAACATCAGTGCTGCCTTTGACTTCATCTCTCACCACACTCTTCTCACTAGGCTCACTGACATAGGCCTCTACAATAGCATGTTAGACTGGTTTACTTCATACCTCTCCGATAGACTTCTACAGGTAAAAATTGGCCCCCTTAAATCCAACCAGTTCAGCTTAGATCGAGGCATACTCCAAGGATCAGCCTTATCAACTCTCCTATTTAATATTTACATCCAACTCATCTGCGACCTACTCAGAAAATTCAACATGCACTTTCACCTATATGCTGATGATATCATGTTCTACATGCCCTTTCATACCCAAACTCTGGGTTTCACCACCATCTTAGACTGCTTCTCAGTCACCGCAGACCTCCTCGCAAGTTAAACCTAATAGTGAACAGCAGAAAAACTGAAGTACTTCTGGTTACAAGAGACTCATCCTTCATTTCCCTAGCAAAAGTTATACTCAAACACATTGAAATCCTGGTAAGAAAGGACGTAAAATACCTGAGTATAACCCTTGACAAGAACCTCAACATGCACTCCCATATCAAGAAAGCAGCCAACACCACATACTTTAAAAGGAAATCGCTCCAACACTTACAACCATTACTTTACCACTATGACTACAGAACAGTATTCCAAGCTATTATAATGCCCCACCTAGATTAAGGCAACATACTGTACCAGGGGCTACCAAAGCATGCACTCTAGCCACTTCAACTAGTTCAAAATACTGCTGCTAGAATCTGAACAGGCACCTCAAGACATCAGCACATTACACCAACCCTCAAGAGCCTACACTGGCTACCCATAGCCCAGAGAATAAAACACAAGGTTGTAACTACAACATACAAAATCTTACACAACCTATCAGCCCCCCTGCCTTGACTCCCTAATCAGAAGAGCTCCTACAGCAAGGATAAGAAGATCAATGAATCAAAACCTACTAGTTATCCCTTCCCTCAAGACAAAATGCACCCAACAAATGAAGAACAGAGCTTTCACCCTCTTTGCCCCCTCAATCTGAACTCACTCTCAGAATCCATAAGATCTGCACAGACTACAGAGGAACTGAAGAAAATTATTAGACTCACCTTTCATTCAACATTATGGTTCTAACAAAATTCACATCACATCCTACAATCTAACTATACCACACTCCTCTGAAATATGTTAATCCCCCCCGCCACCCCCCCACCCCCCGTTTTTGTTAACTTCAAGTTTATATCTCCCTCAAGTTCTATGTAAATGCATCTCAATTGAGTTTGTTTTTCCCTGTGAAGGTGGTATCAAAAACCTGTCAAATAAATAAATAATATTCTTTCTTTGAGATCCTATTGTGTCCAGAACACCTTGTTCCCCTTCTCCACAAAATCTGAAAGACAGGAGCTGACTGAGCTCATTTTATCTCATAAAGCTTCCTAGAGAAGCCTTTGTTGACTCTCCTCGTGATGCGTGTCCAAATGACCCACTTCCTGCTAATCTGAATACAGTAAAAGAGCCAGGCCTCACTTGGTGCCATGTCCTCTCTCCTCACCTTGCTTGGTCTTACTTCCTCTTTTCTTTAATGATGCCTAACTTGTTGCTAGGGTTACCAACTTTTTCACCGAGAAAAACCCGACACCTGTGGCTCGCCATGCTCCACCCATTCTCCGCCCCTAGTCCCACCCCTGCCCCGCCCCCAGCCCCACCCACAAAAATTACCGAGGATACGTGTAGGCTAACTTCCTTGGTCAGATAATAATTAAACTGGGAACCCCAAAATCCAAACATGAAATGTACAACACTGGAGAAATAAAACTATAAAGTAATTTCCTCTTGCACTAAACAAAAACGCAAAGATGTTATCAATACACACTTCCCAGACCAAACATATTCCAGCTAATAAATTCAAAATAAAAAGTAATTTTCTACCTTCTGTTTGGGCATTTTATTTTTCAGTTGCAATTGCTCCAGTCACTTTCTTCTGGTTTCTTCGTGTCTTCTGCGAGCTATCCATTTGTCCTTTCTTCTCTTTTAGATGTTTTCCATTCTCTCTCTATTTCTGCTTTAACATACTGATTGTTTCCCTTTTGCTCTTTCCCCCAATTCTTTCCTTATTCCTTTATCATCCATTTAAATTTCACCCTTCCATTCTCAAGCCCCTCACTCTCCCAATACCCAGCCCATCATAGACTTTCCTTCCACACAAAATATTTTTCCCCTCTCCACTCATTCCCCATCTATTCTAGTCCTCCCCCAAAATCAGTTCACTTATAGTTTCTAGACCCACCCAGCAGCCACTCCCTTCTAATCCCATTCTCCCATGCCCCACATCAGCCCATTTCCAGTCCTATTCCAGCTCTTCATCAGCCCATTTCCAGTGCTAGCCCTCACATCACAGACCATTTCCAGTCCTAAACCCCCCCTCCAATCACAGCCCATTTCCAGTCCAAGTCCCCCATCACAGCCTATTTCCAGTCCTAGGCCCCCCCCCCCATCACATCACATTTGCAGTCGAAGTCCCCCCGCACCATCACAGCCCATTTGCAGTCCTACCCCCCCCCCACCATCACAGTCCATTTGCAGTCCTAGCCCCCCTAATCACAGCCTATTTCCAGTCCAAGTTCCCCCCTCCCTCCACCCTAGGCACATTTCCAGTCCAAGTTTCCCCCCCCCCCCCCATAGCCTGTCTTCCAGTCCAGGGCCCCCTCACCCATCACAAACCCATTTTCCAGTCCATTGTCCCCCCCCCCCATTAGCATAGCCCTTTCCAGTCCAGGTCCCCCTCCCCATCAAAAACCCATTTCCAGTCCATGTTCCCCCCCCCTACATAGCCCTTTTACCGTCCAGCCCCCCCTCCCCATCACAGCCACATTCTTTCCAGTCCAATTGCACCCCCCCATAGCCCTTTTTCCAGTCCAGGTCCCCCCCCCCCTTCACAAACCATTTCCAGTCCAAGTACCACACGAATCACAGCCTATTTCCAGTCCAAGTTCCCCCCTCCCTCTGCCATAGCCCATTTCCAGTCCAAGTTTTTCCCCCCCACCCCCCATAGCCCTTTTCCAGTCCAAGTCCCCCCATAGCCCTTTTCCAGTCCATGGTCCACCCCCCATCAAAAACCAGTTTCCAGTCCATGTGCCCCCCCCCCCATCGCCCTTTAACAGTCCAGGTCCCCTCCCATCACCGCCCATTTCTTTCCAGTTCCAAGTCCCCCCCCCCATAGCCCTTTTCCGGGTCCAGGCCCCCCCTCCACCAGCACAACCCATTCAGTCAAATTCCCCCTCCTAGCCCTTTTTCCAGTCAGGCCCCCTCCCCCCATCACAGCCCAGGCAGTCCTTGGCCTACCCCCCCCAAAAATGCGGCTGTCTGAGGCTTTAGAGGGACCGGGGAAGCCCGTGCGAGGCCCCGGCTCCCTCTGAACAGCCGCCAGCCGTGAAAGAGCCTTACCTTCACGCTGGCGGCTGTTCCTGTGAAGCCGCGATGCTGGGAAAGGTTAAAGGGCATTGCCCTTTAACCTTTCCCAGCACTCGCGGCTTCACAGGAACAGCCGCCAGCGTGAAGGTAAAGGCTCTTCACGCTGGTGGCTATTCAGAGGGAGCCAGGGCCTCCCGCGGGCTTCCCCGGCTCCCTCTGAAGCGGAGAAAAGCCGTTTTTTTTTTGTCTGGCAGCTCCCGATCGTGCGGCCAGAGCAAAAAAACTGGCTTTTAAAGGGCCGTTTTGCCACTGCGCCGGCAGCCGGCCTGGCCGTGGAAAAACCGGCCAGGCCGGCTGAAAACCGGCCAGTTAGCAACCCTACTTGTTGCTGCTATGAATTTGAAAAAGAAGAAAGCAGTACGGGGCTTTTGAGTCCATGCATACACTGCATATCTGATGTGTCCCCGCCTTCTCTGATGTAACTTCCTGTTACTGAGGTGGGGACGCATCAAACATGCTGCATGCAAATGGGTTTACAAAGCCCCAAAGCCGATTTTTGTTCTGCCTCTTTGCTGTCCATTGTTTGTTGCCATTCATCCTATAGTTACATAGTAACATAGTAAATGCCGGCAGAGAAAGGACCAGTATGGTCCATCCAGTCTATTCAGTTTATGTTGATTTTATACTGTTTCTGTAAAGGGATTCCACTGTGTCTGTCCCATGCCATTTTGAAATTCCGTCACTGTGTTTGCCCCCACCACTCGTCCATCGGGAGGGCATTCCCAGCATCCACCACACCCTTTCAGCGAAGAAGTATTTCCTGACATTTCCTTTCAATTTACCACCTTGCAGCTTCATGTTATGCCCTCTAGTTTTACAGCTTCCCTGTCTTTGGAAGAGGTTTGTTTGTTTCATTAATTTCTCTTTAAGTATTTAAAGGTCTATGAATCATATCTCCTACACATATCACCTCCCTCTACCTTCCAAAGTGTACCTATTTATGTCTTCAAGTCTCTTCTTCTAATAAGGGTTCTGATTGCAGGCTCCAAATTGCATTTTGGTTGCCTTTCCTCTGAACAGTGTTCCATTCTTTTTACATCCTTTGCAAAGATATGGTCCTCCAAACACTGGAACACCAGTATTACCAAGGTTGACGGTCTCAACAGTGACTTATACAGTTGGCATATAGTACCCTCTTCTTTTTCTGACTGGTAATTTTTCCTTCTTTGTATGCAGACAAACAGTTCCTCATGGCTTTTTTTTCGCCACGTGCCTTGTTGCACTGTTTTGCCCACAGTGAGATCTTACAGAAATAATTCACACTAAGGGCGTTCTTTCATCCTGATCCGTGCACCCCAACCTCTTTGCCCACCCCTATTCACGTACATGTCCCTTGGATTTCTTTGTATACCACAAGTTCGAAGGGCATTGCATTTATTTGCATTAATTGTTAAATTGCCAAGCATTTCAGACCATTTTCTTACCAGCTGTTTGTTAGATCTTTCCTCAGGGTTAACTCACTCCCTCGGGGGAGCTCCATTCTGTTGCAAATTGCGTGACATCTGCCCAAAAAGACAGAACCTTTTCCATTCAGTCTTTTCAGCCATATCACATCACAAATACATTGAAACACGTGCAGGTCCCGGGACCAAAAACCCTGGGCACCACGCTAATCACCCTACTTTTCATCCGAGTGCAGACTTCCAATTTACCATCACTTACTGTCGTCCTGTTCAGTCAAACCAATTTCTTTGATCCAGTTTTACCACCTGGTGAACACAACCCCCCAAAACTATTGAGTTTATTGATAAGCCTCCTATTGAGGGGACAGTTATTTCAAAGGCTTTTGCTGACACTCCCGGTAGATGACAAACCATCGCATTTGGCCCCTAATCTTAATTCTCTGGTCCAACCCAGTCAAAAGAACTCAATCAGATTTGTTTGGCAAGATTCATCACTCGGTAATAAACTATGTGGACCTTGGATATTTGTAACCTGCTGGTTTTTGAGGAAAGTTCACTAATTCGCTCCTTTTTCAGGGAGCGCCCTCCATTAGCGCCTCTTTCAGGAGCGCCCTTCCATTATTTGTTCCACCGACCGAGGTACGGCTCACGGGCATGTAGTTGAAACTTCTGACACTTCTTCACCTTGTCACCTCCCCGTTTGGTGTAGGACGTACGAACATTGTCAGCCATTCTTACAGTCTTGAGGAACTTCTCCTGTTGTCCAAGGATCTGTTGAAAACATTTCCCCTTTTAATGGCCCTGGCCAAGAAACCCCTCACTCTGAGCTTTTTCAGTATCCTGGGATGTATCCCATTCCGGTTCCCATTGGCCGTTGTTCCACTTTCAGTTTTGGCAAGTTGCTTCTAACACCTCATCTTCTGTGAATGTGTGGTGGTATCTTACTTTCAATTCCCATTTTTGATATTTGGTGGAATAAACAGGTGGTACCTTCTTCAAGGATTTTTTCTTTTAGTAAAAAACGGAGGCAGGAAGGTATTGTGTTTAGCAAATTTCGCTTTTTCAATTGCGTCCACTTTCCACGGGAATCCATCGTCCCAGAACTTTCATGAGCTCTGCAATTCCACCTCTGATCGTCTTTCCTTTCCCTTCTCGAATATTACTGAAGGAAAGTTTTGTCGCCACACTTCACATCTTTTAAGCCCATCTTTTCCTATGCCTTTGATTTTGCTATCAGTATTTTTCTTTTTGTCTTTCTTTGAGTGTGATCCGTATTCAGTTGTATGTTTCCTCTGTCCTGCAAAGCTTCTGAACTTTTGCGAAAGCTGTGTTTTTGCCTATTATTTTGAGCAGCCCAAATTCTTTAGGAGAGAACCAAACTAGGTTTGTGCCATGCCGGCTCAATCACTTGTGCCAACGTTGCTGTTTCATGTCCATGGCTGCCTGGCCCTAATGCGAATGCAGCAGGTTCGCACAGTGGGGGACAACCAACAGGGGCGGTTGGGTCGGTGCCAGTATGTTTCTGCCAAAGGTCAACATAGATTAGATTAGACGATAAGGATATTAAACCAGATAGCAAAAAGACAGCAGGATGTAGCAGATTTTTGCTCTCAGAATTATTTATGTTGTGCAAAAGGTTACAAGTTCAGTCTTCACCACCACTTGATTGGCCCCATATGGAAAAGATTAGTTTCTATGCCATAGCCAAAGTACTCTTTTCATATTGCTACAGTGTGTACATAATGTGCTTCTCTAACTGTAAGAGGCTGCACAATTGAATAGGCTATTTTTAGTGCTACAAATAGGTGAATGCTATTCATTCTTCCTCTCATTGTCAGCAAAATCAGAAATAAACTTCTATAATCAATAATGAGAACGGAGAGTTGTTATTTTTATTTTAGAAACCTATTTCACATACATGGCAGAGCAGCTGTTACAATCCTAAACACCGTGTTTTCAAACGAAGTGAATGAGCAGGTTTAACTGCCGCCTTTGATTTTGAATTCCTCCTTATCAAGTTCATTATTGGATTCAGGGTGGCAATTCTGGACTTTTCATCCTTCACATTTCCACACGGAAAAGACTATATGCCAAAGTCTCCAGCAAGTGTATTCCTTTATTCTCAATTCCAAAAGGACCTTTACTTGATCTTCACCCTTCTTGAACCTTTATTGGCTGCCTTTGAAAATGTTTGTTCACACCAAACCTTCTTTGATTTACCACGTCCTTGCATAAGATTTAGGGGACTTGCTGTTTCTCATCCTAGCGTTCTTGCTTATCTCTCTCACCCACACTTTGAGGGGCATGTTTAATAAATGTCAGGAAGGGCGCAAGTGTGCGTTTACGTGTGGTAACGGGACACATGTCCCTCCCCCCCCTTAATTGCTTGCAAAACTGGCAGCGTTTCCATGCGTTTTAAAAAAGGCTTTTTGCAAGCGTAAAGGGAACAGGAAGGAGAGAGCAGGTGTGATGACGGGGCAGGGGAGTGGGTGGTATTACACCAGTGTGTTCCCTTTACAGCCTTCTTTGCACGACACACTGTAGAGCCCCTTCTATGGCTTATAATCGTCAACACCATTCGTGAAACCTCACAGAAACGGGAGTGCCTGCAGATGGAGCAAGTCTATTTAAAGGAGCAGTGTTGAGGAAAAGGACAAAGGGAGCCCAAGACAGTCGATAGTGGCATTAAGAAGAAAAGAGACACCACAATATACCCATTACTGGATTAGACCATGGTCTGTCCATGGCCCCACTTTATACTCTTGTCCCACAGTGGGAAATCATGCTTTAACAAGTACCCAGCTTTGGCCTTAAAATGTACACCTTGTTCAACTGTATGACTGTTAGTGGGGCAAGCTGTTAGATTCCACATGTGCCACCTGCATTAATGGTGCAATGACCGCTTCCCCTGGACACCTAAAACAAAACCTTCATATGAAGCACAGTTACAAGAGGAACGCCTTTATGACATTTCTTCATGATCACAGAACTAGAAAATTGCTTATGCATTTGCCTGAACAAAACTATATGCCCTTATCAGTCTGGAATGTGGGACACCATAGCGGGCGGCCTGGTGTTCCCCTTGTCCCCCCAAATTTTTGATGGGCAGAAACAAAACCACCAATCCAAAGGTTTACCCCATTTGCACATGACATTCAGTAATGCATTAAGAGCCAAAACAGCATATCTTCCCCTTAAATGTCTGTTCCACAGGTTGAAGGGGCCTAACCATTGTGGACCTTTTGCACATAAGGGCATCACCCATACGCACCCTTATGTGAATGTCCATATGATCAACCACCGCGAATGGAAAAAACACAGATAGTTACAGCAGCTGTGTAAAGGGAATTTCTTGACACCCATAGAGCAGTTCCACGGGACATAAGGCCTTTTAGGCAGGAGATCAGCTGTGGGAGGGAAGAGGCCTGACTAGCATCAGATGCTGGTAGCCCTCCAGGTAGCGGAAAAATGCAGCTGCCCGGGGAAAAACATATAGAAGGGGCTTGCTGTTCCTCCCCCTCAAGATTGTATTGGTGGCAGGCAGGTCGACGGGGCACCCTGATGGGGCAGCCAGTGGGGGAGGGGTGGGTTGTGTTGGGACCATTCAATGTTGTTGGCCCCTGGCACTCTTCATCTGGCCCTTGTGGCCCCAAGGTGGCGCCAAACCCGCATGTTTAATTATGTTGGGGACTAGCGACCCCCATCACTGACAGTGCATGGCAGGTCTGCATGATGGGGTGTTTGGTGGTGGTGTGGGAAGTGCGCACCGGCCTGCAGCAGATAGATAGAAGCTTTTTGTTCCTCGGGGCAGCCTGTGACATGCAACCATTGAAGCATATGCCAAAGGGCCGCTGAACGGAAACTATGTCAGCAAACATGAGATTGTATCCCCATAAAGGCAAATGTAGTGATTAGTTACAACACACCACAAGTTTGGTGGGTATTGTTGTTATGGAGATTGGAGAGTTCACAGATTCAGGTCCCTTCTGGGGGTTTCTGTATTGCAATTGCTTCCGTGGAAAAGTGGGGAAAAGGTTTTTAGCTGAACAGTCGACCAAGTACAGGTCCTAGCATGTGCAACCCCTCAAGGAAGATTGGCCATCAAAAGGGTGGAACAAACCCAACCCACAAGCAGCCAATAACAGGGCAACTCTCACTATGACAAAAAGCGACATGGCAGGACTAGTGTGTCCCACATTAGACGTAATTTATTATAATGTCTATGCTTCCAGTGATTGTGGGTGCATTCTTGGCCTGGGGATAACCAAATCACTGATGCAAACCAGGGGGATGTAAAGTGCTGAGTCTCCCAAGGCTGTTGAGTGCTTGTTGTCACGCTACACACATGTTGGGCATGCTGACCAGCAGAACCAACTGTAGGTGGTTTGTGCTTGGTTGACAGCCCAGTGGAAAGGGCAGAAGGAAGCAGTCTTTTTGCCTGTGCTTGTGTAGTCAATTGTTTTAATCCTCAATGGTTGGGGCAGCGTGGGGGTAGTGGCCTACTCCAGGGAGTTCTGAACAGGACCATCTAGCAGTTCAGGACCAATGCCAGGGCCTATACACCCCCCACTGCAATTGGTGTTAGAGAATTCGCATTTCCAACATGGGGCAAAACACAGAGCCAAGCTGTTGTGGTCCATGGTCACCCCAACAAGATGCAAAAAAAACAAGAAAAAAAAAAGAATAAAAACTTACTGCAACACAACATCCTATCCACCACATGCAGTGGATTCATCTTCCAACAGTGCGGGGTCAGTGGACCGTGTAATACTGGGCACACCACTCCTCAACCCTCAGGGGTGAGAAACTGAAAAACCGCGAGCAGGAATCGGTTGCTGTTGTTACTGCATGTCCGCACATTGTAGCCAGTTGCATCTTACGTGAGTTTTGATATGCTGGATCAGTTGATTCTTCGGTTGTTTGATTGGACTGTGCAGACCGCTCGCTTGCGTTGGCAGTGTCTTCATGGGTAGTGGGAGGGCCTAACCTATGCTGGCCACAGGACAGCAAATCAGTTTGATCAGAAAGATCTTGCAGCCCTATACATCTATAAAGAGCCATTTTGTGGAGGGGTAGCCTATGGGTTGGTGCATGTTTTATATGGGCAGAAAATCCAGGGTTTTGGATACCCAATTGCTCATCATTTTGTGCCTCTTGGTGCAACTGCAAAACATTTGACTCTGCTTGAAACCTGCAGATACTCATTTCTTCTACATTTCTGTGACGCTATGGCCACCACTTCGGATAGGCCCAATACAACATGGCAGTTCCCCATGCATGGGACACACTGTTGAGCTCTGCCCATTGGCAACATTGCAGTAGGTCCAGTGACTTATATGGCAGCAGATTGTGGGGGTCCACACTGGGCAGGGATAGGTTTTTCTGTTTTTGCCATCATTTGGGGGGGTGGGGGGACCTCACCAGCCTTTATATTAAAAGAGGCATCTATCTTCATTAGTATTCAGGCACCCTAACCACTCATTCGTATAGACAATTTAACATGCAGTGGTTTCTGCCATAATTAATTGCCACAAATGGGGGTTTAAAGGGGCTTTTCAAACTTAGTCCTTTCTAGTCAGTTCGTCATTCTGTAAGGTGGTATTGTATTTGCAGTTGTACAGGCTGCAGCAACAGTCCCACCTGCCCACAAATGGTGTTTTCATGGAACCCAGGGACACTGTTATGACTTTTTGATTAACACAAACCCAAATTGCTTTTGGCCTTGCGGTATGAGTCCAATACATCCACCCCACCATACACAATTTGCAAATTCGTCTGCTGGGATGATCCATGGTTCACAGCCCGGCACCCACCTTTTGACCGTCAGGGAGATTCATGGTGGTTCGGCATTGGCCCTCAGGGGGCAATTTTGCAGCAGTTAGCCATATAAGGCATACCTCTCTGGTGACTGATCCACTATGGGCCACTCATAGGGAAAAATCCCTACTTTGTTGCCCACACTCTAGGGGGCACAATGCTGCCTGCCACCCGGGACCAATTGTCATGGGCCTAGTGGCATGGTTCAACAGCATGGACAGTAACAGGCTGGATTTACTTCGTCCAAACCTCACAGGACACGAGTATAAGGTAGCTTACAGGCACCGGTGATATGCTTTTCAGGTGTATTTAGGACTTGCATTGCCTGGCCAAAATGATCCTCTCATCGCTGCAGCATCCCCTCCACTGAACTTCCGCTGCCAACAGCCACCAACGACCCAACACCAGTGGACACAGCCAACACCCACACTGGACCCATTTCACAACTAGGCAGCCGCTCTACCTATCTTCGCGCCTAGTTTCAACAGCCATAGGCCTGCTGTACACGTTCAAACATTGCTCATAACGATATAATGCAACATGCCCAGGCATTCAGGTGAGTCACAAAACTTCCATCGAGCTATACAATTGTGCTCGCATTTTGTTCCATACCTTCTCCAATAGCTTCACTGAACCCCTCTGTCAGATTTTCAGGGGGATTTTTTTGACATGTAAGGTGCATTGGCAGCCCCATTCCGTTGCAGAATTGGTGCTACTACCCCAGGCAACGGTAAGCGTCCCAACACAGCACCCCTTTTTAATACCGGAACACCTCTAACACGCCCCAAGAACAAAGGCCAACATAATCGGCAACCCCTTAATCGGCCTTGCCATTACTGCATGGAAAAGGACTGCCTGTTGCCTGTACCGCAGGTAGTAGGACATACCCACTAAGTTTAACGATATCTAAGAATGTAAAAATTGTGGATTTCCAAATTGCTGACCGGGGAGTCTCATAACGTAAGAATTTGGGCCACCTTCATAAAAAAAGTTTTAACAAATGATGCCCTTGAGAGTCCTCATTTCGAATATCGTAAATTGAATAATCCCAGTTACATGCGTTGGGAGATGAACGGTTAAAATTCAGGTTTAATCTAACCGACTACTCAACTGACTTACTATACCTTATCATTTGTATAGTGCTACACGGCACGTGCAGCCCACTTTGGTTTAATCAGATCACCACAAGGCAAAGAAGAAAGGAAAAGATAAAAGGGTGCTCCTTGAAAAGTATTTTATACCCGCTTCCTTTTTCCTTCATGGGGCCCCATAAAAACTCAAGTTTAGGTTAACCATAATGTTTCAATGAACCAATTCAATCCAGCGGTTTATGAGTTCTCAATAACATGCACTTTCAGTAGAGCTATATCTTGTCAGCAGGGGCAATCCAATAATTAACACAGGTACACTTACCAAAAAAACTGTCCTACAGTTGTGCAAACTGATTCCTAAGGATTGATTGGGGTGCTGAATCCAGGGAAAAATAGCCAAAAGGTTCCATTCACGTCACGTTTTCTTGTCCAAAATTAGATTTTCGGACCCATATAAGGATATGTTCAACATATATTTCTTTAGAGACGACCGCAGTTTGTTTTCTGGGCCCAAAATACTAGAGGGTTTGAAATGGTTAAACTAAATAGAAACACTCCCGTCATGATATTTTAGAGTGTTTTGTATTCATTCCTATACATTAACAGGACAAATTGGGAGGGCGGGGGCTAAATCCAAGTAACTTTCGAGCGGCCGCATGTTAGTTCATGTTAGACTTGCCTCGTTTTTTAGCTGCTTCAAACACGGGGTGGTTGCGAATATTGAACGTTCCTGTCAAAATTTCCCCCCAGTTTCTTGCAACACCGTTCATTACGAACCCTTTTGTTTCTGCCTCAGTCGTATACATCCAGCTTTATGACGAAGTGGTTTCCACTTTCCAGTTTGTAGTTTGGCAAGCTGTGTATTTGTGATGTGGCTCACAGAGC